>JACEII010000015.1:6913818-6945336 GCA_014332785.1 Antheraea mylitta
GTAATAACTAAATTAGTGTGGAAGATAAAATTTGTACTTATTTATATCTAAATATAGTAATAATAAAATTACTGCTATTCTAACATAGGGTACGATTACTTTTATTTTTATTTCCAAAAAATGGCATCAAGCATATTATTTTCAATACCAAAAATGTCTTTCAATAATAATTCCATTTTAATAACGTTTCTAAGTTAGTGGAAAAAAACATCCTAAAATTATTTAAAAATCAATATTTTTGTCTGTGAAGGTACGATATGCACAAATAAACGCAACTATTACCGGCAGCTAGGTAGCCCGTTGTTAGGATAAATATAATATATAAAACTGGCTTGATTGATTCTTTCCGGTATGGCCTCTGCCTATATAGGTAATTTCGCCAATATCAAGTGTGACAAATACACGTTATGTATTTAATGCCAAATATTCAGTATAACAAGGTAGAATAATCTACAATAGAAACATATCAACATGGATAAATTATCAAGATGTGATAGGCACTATGTTGTGAATGGTACAGAGATTATTTATAAAAATGTATTAGAAATATATTTGAAATACGTTTTCGAAACAGTTTATAACTCTTAGACTATAGTTTCAAGCAAGTGACATTTGACGGTTCGGCGCGATGTTTGACGCTTCGATACGGTGTTCATATATTTTTCTTTAATATAATGGAGTATAAAAAGGTTTTAATACAAGTTGAAGATGGTTATGATAAAGTAAGCGGTAGAGATGTTTATTTAGTTTTATTTAGGTTAGTTTTTATCTTAATTGAACCTGGTAGATGATTTTTTTTTCTCGAAATAACTACGCTATTGACAGAGTAAGGTCTTAACAGCTTTACCGGACTACAAACAACGGAGTGGTAGATGATGCTACGAACGGGTACTAGGCTTATTTAAAATAAAAATTACATGTAATCTGGGTATATGTTTCAGTGAATCCGTGGATAGTTTGGATTTTTGGAAACGGTAGTTGTGGCTGCAACTGGATACCAGTTTTATAATTTTTTTTTTCGCGTTTAAAAATACAATTGAAACCAGTGATAACCAATTTGATGCAGACGAAGTTGCACGGGTCAGCTAGTAACATATAAATCAACCAATAACTGTAACTCGGAGTAAACGAAATAGGTATTAAATCAATATTTTGATATTATTATTATCGATTCCGTAATCTCGTATCTCGTTAACTAGTTTATAAGTATAGTACAGCGCTTCTAGTGTTACATAGAAGCCATTGAATGTGGCAATAAGTTACGCTTTAATTTAACATTGTACTTGGAATTCCTATTACCGCTTTATTATAATAGTAAATTCCATATCGATCGTGCCAAGTGATTACCTCTGGTTAATTGAATTGTTGGTTATCTCGCCACAAACGGTATGTACGTTAACGGCAAATTAATTAAATTCTATTGAGCATTTGTAATTCGGTGTTACGAAATATTATTACGAAGTAGGAATCAATTATAATTTCAGAGAAAATTACTACACTTTTTTTTTTTTTTTCGAAATGTCTACGCTATTGACCCATCAGGGTCTTAACAGCTTCACCGGACTACCAATTACTACACTACAACATAATAAAGTTCTTACAATGTTGTCTTACTACGCACTAGTTGTGCCCGCCACTTCGTCCACATGGCCTTATGTACAAATGGTGGGTAATAAAGTCATCTGATTTATTCTAATTACTTATTTACTTTACTCTCATACTTAAGTTGCGTAGTCATTAAAATTACACCGAATTGAAAAAAAAAACTTGAGAGGTGTCAAGGGACACCCGGATGGAACGAAGTTCCTTTCGATTAATTAGTGAAGGAATTGTAATAAAATTTTATTTTTATAAAAGAAGAAAAGACTATCACGATTGTTTAATTCAATATGAAGTTATTCTAGTTTTAAGAAACTACCATTATTAATATTACACGCACGGCTTGCTAAATACATACGTTCTGATATAGTAATATTAAAATATGATTTGTTTTTGAATTTATTAAAATTATGAGGCGTACACTTGCTAAACACACAAAATGTGTAGATTATAATGCGTATGACTTGGTTAGCACAATAATAAAGAGAGGTTATAATGCGTACTTGCTAAAAATACAAAAGCATTTATTATTATCTGTATATAATCTCTACTTACCTAACTCCATCAGCAATATCCGGAACTTGTGCAGAAACACTGTCAGGATTCATTATTATTATTATTTTTTATTATTTACAAAAAACCTGTATACACTCAACAAAAATTATCGTCGCGACACCACACTGTTCAATGCGAAATAGAAATGAAAATATTTGGCTTGCTTTCTATAAGAGAGAGAGAGAGAGAGAGACAGACAGAGAAACATGCGACGCCGCACAGCTTACAATAGCTTACTATAGCAAAAAGTGTCGTGACAACTTTTCGTAAGAATTTTTTCCGTCTAGCCCCCTTTCACAACGCGCGATAAGGAACATCGTTCCAAAAAAACAACGGCTAAATATTATTCAAAGATATGTTTTATGAATTTCTTGAAAAAGTTTTGTGGTAAACGCAGTACTTTGACAATGATGCATATTTATACAAAAAGACAGACAGATATTTTTAAAAATGATTGAAATATATTTTATTTCTTATTCCGAGATACCTGCAACATTGTTTACAAATCTAAAATACAGTCGTTTTAGATTTACATTCGTATTCTAGAAGATTAAACAAAGACTGAATTTTCTGTTACCTTACAAATTAAATTTTCCTTGTATAGACATGAACCTGTTATATATTGTAAATTCGAGGAATACACTTTAATCTAATAATTTCTAAAATATATTGACGACAAAAATTCCTTTATGTAAGCATATTTTATTTATCTATATCTGTCTCTTAATGTGCTACGCAAACTAGCGACGCGGTCTAACTGCAAGCCGCGCAAACAGAATACCATCGGTTACGCTTACTAGCATGACAATGATGCAAAATGATAAGTTTATGTCCTACTAAAGATATCGCCCAACGCACCTAAAAACAGTTTCCCCTTCATAAAGTTAGATTAATAAAAATCTTTATTTTGCTGCACTGTATCGGTTTTAAACTAAAACGTTCGTGCCTGAACTGTATTAAAGGATTAAGCCGCCGTGTTTCGAGCGCGAATCGCACGTGACAAACGGTTACTAAAGCGCCTGAGAGTTCGTTACAAAAACAATGGATTACAGTATTGCGTGTCGATGTAATCGTTTTTGTTCGTCAACGGTAACGAGATTCATTCATTAATCTCTTTTTTTAATATTGTTCGTATTTTTACGTGTAATTCTGTTATTTTAATTCGGAGAATCGTATGCTTTTAAGTGATAAGTGTTGATATGTTTTATTGTATAGTATAGCTTTTGATGTGAAACATCTATAGACGCGGGTAAACCTGATTTTGGCTTGGCGCGACGTAGCGACGCATATCACGAACTTTACACTATTAACGCAATACAGAAAAGTATTTGCTTCCATATCCGTATAAACATAAGATTCAAATTGTTTTGTCGGCCATTCATTATAGTATTACGTTGCACGAGCCCACGATCTAGCGCCCTTTGATAAATGCCGCCATACACATCGCGCCTGCGCCTAGTTGAATCTTTGTATTTTGTCTATTAAATACAAAATTACCTATCTAACACTGAATTTTTCAAATCGAACCAGTGGTTGTTGAGATTAGCGCGTTCAACCAAATAAACCACCAATTTTTATAATATTAATTGTTATTCTTTTTTTTTCTTTGTCGAATATTTATTTATATTTCAATTTACATAATTAAATTTTATATTATTGGTAATAATTAAAGTTATATTGATGTAATAAAGCATTGTACGTTTTCAGTCTAGTATACTCCTTCTTACTATTGTTATTGTATTATTCATTGGTAGTTTTGAGGCTCATAAGTGCCTTTTCAGGAGCTAAATTGAAGAAAAAGTCATTTGATTTGACTGAACTATTGACTATTGCATTATCCGCAATTGGAAATAAATAAAATGATATCACCACTAAACGTACAGGAAGACTAGATCTCTCACAAGATAGTTATCGCCAACCAATTTATAGGTGTATTCTGACAGTTGTATTTGCGAGCCAGACCACCTAGGTTTAACATGTTACCATTTTGGATAGGCCATCAAACATAAAAAAATAACCAATTAAATATCCTAAATATAATTATGAGAGCAGAAACGTTTCTAGCCTTCTGACTATTCGAGATGAATGATAATATTTCTATAGAATTCAGTCATTTGTGTGGGAAGATAAATCGTCCAATGATACGCCATTCGTCTTTGTGTTATGACGTCACGTGACGTCAACTAACCGGCAGCATTCATTTCACGAAAAATAAACGATATTGTCTCAGAGCTGTAAACTTTATAACTTTCATAATTATTGAATAAGTAATTAGAACAACAGATGTGTCTTAACACTATTTTCACAACCACTAACATCGCTATATTTTTTTAGTTTAATTTGACTTTAGGCTAATAATATTATTTTTTAAGCTATTGCATAGCTTCTATCGCGGGCCTTGAGCGTGGAGACCGAATCCAAAAATTCCGTAACGAAAAAACCTAATACCAATCAAGTCTCAAACTTTTGTTTCTTATTTCAGTTACCATAAACCTATAGTTTCAATGATTAATATTCCTGAATAACCCACATGTATTGTAAGATAATAAAAATATTTTGACCAAAAAAGAAAAAAAATGTTTTCTTATCGGTTACCACGCTCAAAAAGTGTAACTTGAATTAATATCAAAGAAAAAAAAACAAAGGAAAAAAATACTGCATAAATAAAATAAATAAATAGTTATAATTGCATAAGTTAATCAAAAATGCTATGCAATAGCTTTACCGCGGCAGTCCCCGAGTGCCACACGTATTTTTTCTTCGAACTGACTATGCTTTTGACCTTACTAGGACTTCACAGCTTCACCGGATTTGCTAATAATAATGATTATCAACAGCCATCGGTTTATGTTGTACAGTGATTTGGCACTATCGGTTTGAGGGTTAAAGCAGGCCATCTCAGATCCTTTCAGATATAAGTCATAACACCTGTATACGCCAATAAATGTCTCGTTAAAATCAGTTTAATTACTAAGAATTCACTAATCCCGTTAAATATTTGCAAACAGATTCTAGTGTCTCATACTTTGACTTTTAACTTACTTAAACACCAGCTGACCCGGCTACAGGTTGCTGCTGCTCAATTATATATTAATAGAACACATACATCATAAAATATATTGGAGTTAAAAAGGAATTCAAAATTAAAACGTGACCCCATCTATAAGATATCTATAACAGTCAGTTCTACAGTTTTCTGTCAACAAACTAATGTAAAGCACCATCTCTCCGAGACTGATGAAACATACAATTAATAACAATAAACAGTATTGACATTAATTTAATTCGTAATTAAAGAATATTGAAGCGATTAATCGAAATATAAATTATATCTCAGGATGGGCCGAATTATAATGCCAACTTTTATGAAGATTGGTTGAGTAGTTTTAGTGTTCATCGTGAACGATCACTGGATTTTATATATATAAAGAAGATCTATTAAAGTAATACAAGGGAAGGATGAAGATAGAATAAAGGTTTCTAGCTCCGATAACAAAACAGTTTGATACTTACTCACGTTTCATGTTCAGACAGGAGGCATGTTTATGCGACACGGAAGGCATTATGGCAACGTAAATGGAATATGACAGCCATTCGCTGGCTGCCGGGTTCGCTTGATGCCTTTATTGGCCCGTTAATATTACTGCTTTATGGAGTTTACTATTTAAATTTTAGATGTTATGCCCTCACTTCGAAACTTTATGTCTCACCGTTAAGCTGTGAACGTCCAACGTTTATTTATTTTATTTCTATTATATTTAGACTAGTTTTACCCGTGGCTTCAGATGTATTTATTATTATTTTTGAAAATAAATAGTTATCGTGTAAATTAGCGGTAGCAAACTTTTTTCAACACGAGTGTACTATGAAAAAAAAATTACTTCGCAATGGATGCATGTTTGTTTTTTTTATTAGGTGGAAATTAAACATAGATCATACATTTTAAGAAATATTATTTATTAATTAGTATTTTGAAAATCTTGCAGCGGGTGCATTACAAATTAACCACTGGTGTAAATACTTATCTTGTATCCTATGGTTTAGCGTAAAACATTATTAGGGCAAGTGATATTAGCTGCGATTTAGTAGCACATAAGAAGCTGACAAAAACATTGAGAAATAATATACCTACCTAAACCTTTCTCATGAATCACTTTATCTACTGGGGAAAACCGCATGAAAATCCGTTCAGTAGTTTTTGAGTTTATCGCGAACAGACAGACAAACAGACGTGACAGAATACTTTGCTTTATAATGTGTAGTAATGAATAGTGAAGCAGCTGTTTTATAAAAATAATATCACAGTTGGCTAGATGGTGTCAAGGTCTGTCGATCTTAGATATACACAACAATTTTTATATACACTTCAGTTATGCGCGAGCAACGAACACGCGACCTCACCCGACACTATAATTAGGTTTATTGCCACCAATGATCCTTAATAACATTATAACTGTGGATGTGAGTTTGTTTATAACTTTCACCCAACCTACCATCATTAAATTTTACATAAACATTGTCGGGGTTCCAGAAAAAATACATTATAGCGACGGCATTTTCTTCCAAGAAAAAAGGACTCTTCCTTTCTGGACCAAAAAAGGCTGATAAACAAAATAAACCTTAAAATAATTATATTCAAATGTATTGTTATATTTGCGTTCTTAAAAAAGTATTTTTAAATTATATTAAATTATTAGACAAAAACACGTCTTCCCTTTCCTTTATAATTTCCTATATTACAATTTACCTCGGCGCTCTCGTTGCGGCCATTAGCTTCGCATTCTCTAAGCAGAATATACGACCACTAAACAAATTCAACCCAACAATATCACCCCCGCGGGTATCTCAGGCTTCATCCCTAGATAAATGTTTAGATAAACGCAAACTAAGGGAAATAACAACTCGAGATTAAGATATAAAAAATGACGCGCGCAGACGAAACGCAATGAATCAGGATTATGTGTGGGACACACGGACGTACGCTTCATCTAGCTTGTTGTCAGATTTTTCATGGACAATAATTGCCTATGTTGGGTATACATTAAGTTCAACATTTTACTACAATCTTATCTAATGATAAACAACGATGTAACCTAAGATAGTCTAAGATATTCTAGAGCTTAAAGGATCAGTTTTTTAAGTGCAATCTCCATATTTCACGTATTGGCCGATTTTCTACTTGGTTGTGGTAATTAAGCTAGCTATTAAAAAATGCCCTACCACTGTGTTATATTATTATACAAAAATTTTTAAATTTAAGGATTATATTCTCGGCAGCGGCTCAACCCTAGGTCCGTTCCCTCGGCGTGGAGCCCTTGAGAGCGCTGCTCGCGCGATACAGTGACACAAAATCTTACATCACTGCAACAACATTACACATATTACCCCCACGCACGTGCACGCATACACGCTTACACATGAAAGTAGAAGGGTTTTGTTTCTTTTCCTTATCGAATTGAAATAGTTTGGAAAATTATCCGATACGAAATATATATAAGAGTTGTTGAGGTATGTATACTTGGTACACATATATGCTCCAACAACTCATATATGTAACTTAGGTCAGCTCAGATAGGAACGGATTGCATGTATCAGGCAACAACCCAAGCCGAGGTGTGCCGTGCACCCTTAAGCCAGTTGCTCAAATAAAATCGGCTGAGTGCTGCAAGCGCTCGCCTTAGTAGTCCGGTGAAGCTGTTAAGACCGTGCTGGGTCAATAGCGTAGTCACGTCGAAAAAAAAAGGATTATTTTAGAATTCTTTAATCTACGCCTAATCTAATCGGTATTCAAAATTGCTACAAAAAAAAAATTAGGTGTGTTAGAAATTAACCATATTACTACTAGCTAAAACAGTCAAGACTAAGTAAGGAAATTATTACAAAATTAATACAATTATGAAGTTCTTTTAGATTTTGCTATTTGTAAGTAACTTATTAAGTCAAATACATCTGTAAGATAGTAAAGTAATCCTTTTGAAATTGTATTTCGATTTAACCGAAAATCTATAACTAAAGATAAAAACTATGAGTGATACGTATTAAATATTTTAATAATAATACAAAGACAAATAAATAAAAAAAAAAAAAAAAGAAATTAAAAATATGGGTTAAAAAGTTATATTATATATGCTGGAAGTTCTTCAATGCAGTATTGAACAACGTCGGGAGATTAGCAAGCCAAGGCGAAACACTTTTCAACAAGGCAATTTGCAAGGATATTCGTGCTAATCCAGTAGCAGTAAATAAACGTATAACAGTCGTGCATGTAATAAAGAAATTTATTGTAAATTAGCTCATAATAGCATTGAAATTTCATCTATAGTTTTTAAATGACGTAGTACATGTACCGCTTAAAAACAGAAAAGAAATTGTAGGTAGTAGGCCACGTTGAAGCCATTACTGGTTGAATGAATGGGTCGGCTCGCCCGGGGTAGTACAACCCTCTCACAGAAAACTGACGTAAAGTAACAATGCTCTAGCATTGTTGCGTTTCGTTCGGTTAGTGAGAGCGCCCGAGCCCCACCTCCCCTTTTCCCTTACCCCCTTCCCCATCCCTCTAAGTATAGGCTGGCAACGCTCTTGCAACTCCTCTGGTGTTGCTAATGTCTATGGATTGTTGTGATCACGTAACATCAGGTGACCGGCCTTTCCGTTTGCCTGCTATATGACATTAAAAAAATCATTATCTTGTCGATTTATTACTGTGCAGATATACTACTATAGATATTGTGTTAGCTTTTCACTCAAGTACAATAAGAAAAAAAAATAGGACAAAGCATAAAACACTGAGATGATTTTATTAGTCACTGATTTTTAGATTACGATCCAAGCGGAATAAGTCACTTGCACGGCTAGTTATTCAATATTCATATCCATTATTAAATATATAGTTTATAGGTATAATCTTAACAAATCGTTGAATAAAATATAAATGTATTTTTAAACAAGGTAAATATAAAATACAAAAATCAACTACATAGGAACTTAAGCTTTACAGGTTTTGTAAAAAAAAAAATACGAGGTTTCAACAGAAATGAATTTTAAAACATTTTTAAAAACTCATAATATGAAACCCGAGCGCTTGCAATCTAGGTATTTACACTTCCATCCGGGATTTACGCGTCCGAGCTCGACTCTACTCGGATTCAAAAAGACTGCCTTGGATTTTAGGTAATGGTCAGTGGAAAATAAATATTACAAAAATTTCTTTTACTTGCATTAGTTTAATATTGGGATTACTGTATATAAAAAAATCATGCTTGTAATAACTATATTTTTACTTCTATTAAAATCGGCATCAAAGATATTTTATTTATGACCTCGGAATATTATGAACGTTAAAACCACCATCACTTCGGAAAACATTTCATCATAGAAAAACTGATAAAAATCAGGTTTATCTATACTTTTTTTTTATTTATTTTTATTTTATTCTGCAGACTCTTGGTCCGCACCTTTTTTGCTTACATGTAGTATTTTGTATACATAAAAATCGTATTCGTGAGCGTATTTTTTTTTTATTAGTAATTTATTAAATTAATTGGGGTATAAGGGGTGTCGAATAACATCATAAGACTTGAGACACCCAAGCCAACCTCACCTGTACGTGGTGCAACCTGCTGAATAACGAACGAGGCAATGGCGATAGCGGGGTGGTAGGGTTTTACAGCCCGACTGGGTCGCAACCACCATGTATATGGCGAAAAAGCCTATAATAGTGATTCGCTTCTGCGGGTCGCGTTTCGGGATCAGCCTGTGCATATCCAGCTTATTACAGGCCGGCATGATAGTGGCGACCGGCGGTGGACAGTGTGTCAATCGGTGGTTGCTATTATTTTTGGATTTTACTGTGCTTACCATCAGGCATAGTGCAGTCACTTTGCCATGCTACAATAAAAAAAAAAAATATTAACTATTTTTAAATTAATGACGTTATTGGTTTTGTAGCGCTATATCCATACTTTAACTGGAATTATAAAACCAATAGGTAGTATATTTATTCATTACGGATTCACGTTTTAACAAATCAACAGGTCGTCCTGAAATTTTAAATACAAAATTAGGGAAAAGTCGTATCATTTTAGTTATAAACTATGTATGGTGATTTGTTAAATAGCTGTTTCTCAAAGACTGTGTGAATAATATCATTGTATAAATACAAACATTAATAAATCGTTGGTTTCTTTGTTGCGTAACTGGTATTGTTATGGTGTATAGTACTATTTTTTTTTTGTTAATTCAATTATATTTTATATTCAGCGGTCCCTTTAAAGTCATCGCTTGTACGCATTTTTTAAATAGGTTTAAGAATATATGATTATTATTATAGATTATTAATATAAACATACAATTATTTCGAAGTTTCTTTAGAGGCATATTCGAAATTATCTACAGAATTTCTGAATCAAACTAAGATTCAAAAAATTGTCTCTGACATAATAAACAATAATGTAAACAAAAGTACCTCATATGTGCTAAAAATAAAGGTTGATACAAAAAAAAAATTCAGGTCACTATTGGCAGTCGGAATGTCAAACAAAACTTATCGAATAGATAAACGCCTGATATTGGTCAAGTAAGTTGAAACAAGTTTAACTGAATTTTAACTTGTAAATAAAAACCCAATTTGACCAGAAAATATCGAACCGATAACGCTATATTAATAAACTTCTAATAAAATATTTATATCTTAGTTAAGTTATAATTAATGTGTATTTTTGTAAGCAATTTACCCAGTAAATAATGGTCACGGCAACAGTGTGCAATGAATTGTTATAGCAAGTGTAATAAGTCAGCTATGTTGAATAAAAACTATTTTATATTTAATTTAGTCTGGTATTGTTATATGTCTTTTGTTTTGTTATATTTCGAATTGTTATCCATTTTTTCATAATTAATATGCATATTTTTCATTTATTTATTAATACAATCATAGTAAAGTATATAGGTATAGTTTTTTAAACAAGTATAACTCTATAAAATCAAGTATTGATTTAAAAATACTTCAATACATTACACGAACTCATTTGAATTATAGATTCTTTGTATGGATTTATGAAATATATCATAGAAAAATTGAGTTAAATTTACATAAAATGGAAGATTAAACAAATTTTGCATTAGCAAATGACACCGACTTTATAAGAGATTATGAAATCGCGGAGTCATTGATTAATATCACCAGACGTCACCAGACGTACAACCATTATGGATGGTCTCAAAATGAAGACATTACATTAATTATCCTTAGCTCAGTCGCTCATAAAACAATTTCATATAAATGTGAATGGACCGACAATAAAACCTCTTAAGCCTAGAAGGGCCTCTACAGCTTCATTATCCATGAAAAGCAAGCACGGAAGTCACTTATCCGAAATGGCAGTTAGCAAAATTGCCAAAACCGAACCTTGTCTTGGTCATTGCCTTCAAATTCATATGTAACTAGCCATACATGTACACGTTAACACGTAGACATTTGATTGAGTCCTAGCTTAGCTAGCTAAGGTTAACTAATCGAAACAAGAAACAAAGATCCGTTACAAAGCCTCTTACGCTCTTTGTGCGATGTTCCATTTATACCCTTCCACTCATTCCAGACTGGAGAGTAGGAATAAATATTTAATAAAATACAAGTATAGAAAAAATGGGTATAATTTTCTTCTATTAATTATATTTTATAGTAACTGATCTATCTTATACCTTTAAACGAGCAATTCTTGTACATTTTTATTGTTATATATTCAGGATATCGGAAACGGCGTCACCGTTTTCTGTGAAACTTAGTATGTATGTGGTTTCGGAGTCGATAAATCGATCTAGCTAGATTTCATTCATAGGTTTTTTTTTCTGAGATTTCAGGCACTTAAAAAATATAACTGCCGCTGCTGTCAAAACAAAAATAGATCAGATGGAAATCGGCTGCTTCAAAAATTCGTCTAATCCCAGTTCGACTCCGAGCAACACCAAGTGATATGTTTTTTAATATATTTTTTTGATGAAAAATGCTAATTTTGTGAGGTAAACTTAACAGTTTATTTTAATTTAAAAACGTTTGTTAAAGAAACGAGCTAGGCTCGGTCATCCAGGTGCCATTATATTATACAACGTGTACTTTTTATGATAAAATAAATATTATCTTAACGTAGAATGATCTACCTACCGACCTATCGTATAGAATTCTCCAAAAAAGAAACAAATCATTCGTTTATCAAGCCTCTTGAGACTTAAATTTGTAGCTCTGTTTCACTACAGACATTAGACGTACATCCAAAATAAATCCTTCAAATTAAAGACTGAATGAGATACATTTGACAATTTCTCTTAAATAATTGTACTTTGATGAAAACCTGATGAGAAAAAGTAAATAAATTTTAGACTTTAGAATAAAATTAAATCTTTTAATGTAATTTAATCGTAATTTTGTTATAAATACAGACTTTCTCATAAGATACTTATTTATGGAATTATCTACATCATAGACCTATATCATATTGGCCAAGGGATACATCAGACCCGCCAATCTGGAATTGAATGATATAATATTACGACGTGACCAAACTACAGTAGATCTAAATTTGTAGGTCCCCTGACCTCTAAGTTATATTCCACTGAGGTCAATACTTCGTTCAAACTGGGTCAATTTACTTGACTTTTGTTATAGTCAATTTTGTACCAATATTGTAGACATTGCCAGACTTGGTGGCCTATTGGCAGTATAGAATAGTTCAGTATTTGACCAACAAAAGAAAAGTTTTGCAATGAACTAAATATTAAATATATAAAACAAAAACAATAAAGCAGTTTGTTTGTATGAAACAAAACTTTCTTCCTAAAGCTCGTGGGTCTTTATTAATAAAATCTGCAGTTATGTCTGTACATTATTTCGAAGTGAAATCTTCTTTAGCCGCATTGAGTGACGTTTCGTAAGGGAAATACTTATGGGTTCGCGTAACCGATAACCTCGACATGCTCGTGACGTATTGCGATTAAGCCATACTAGCACCACGTATGTTATTGACTACGTCCGGCAGCGCCGGTAACGCTACGACTTTTTTTTTTTTCGAAATGTCTACGCTATTGACCCAGCAAGGTCTTAACAGCTTCACCGGACTACTAAGGCGAGCGCTTAAGGCACTCAGCCGATTTTATTTTGGCAACCAGCTCAAGGGTGCACGGCACATCTCGGCTTGGCTGTTGCCTGTTGCATGCAAAATCGTGACCTATCTTAGCTAACCTAGCTAACTATTCATATATGTATGAGTTGTTGATACGTATATGTGTACCAAGCATACACGCCTCAACAACTCCTCCATATATTTATTATCGGAAAATTGAGAGTTTTTCAGTTCGATAAGGGAAAAAAGTAAACCCTTCCACCTTCATGTGTAAGCGTGTAGGCGTGCACGTGTGTGGGGGTGATCGTGTAGTGTTGTAGCAGTGATGTATATTTGTGTGTCACCGTATCACGCAAGCAACGCACTCAAGGACTCCCTACCGAGGGATCGAACCTACGCTTGAGCCGCTGCCGTGGGAGGCCTATAACGCTACGACACATCCGAGAAGCGAGACTACAACGCGACTGGACCTAGCGTCACCATATTAGAGATACATCAATTCTTTACATAAATAAGATCAATTATATAGAATTGACATATTAATAAAATCACAATATTTATTGTTATTATTTTTCAGTGTTACTAAATTATTTAGGGGAAATTTGAGTAAATAGTAATTGTTTTGACCTCCACAGTTTGGCATATAAAGGGGAAGGTGTCGTTGATTTACACGCACTCCTATGTTGAAGTTATTTCAAAGCGAAGCTCTGCCCAGATAAATAGTCATAGTGCCTACCGAGTGGTTATTGGTTTACCTGATTGACCGTACCGACTATATCTATTTTGCAACACATAGTATATAGGCTTATATGCATGTAACATTAATATTTTATGTTGAGCTTATATAGCCAATCATATATTTAAATTATTAGTAAACTGTATAAAAATGTGTACAACTATTAATAATTTTAATTTACAAATTATGAAATTTAAGTAATTCGGACTATAATTCATTTACAAATTCAAAAAATAATACAGTTATTCGATTGTTTTCAGATTTCACTTCTATCGGCAGTCCTTATGACTGCCTTGTTTTTTTTTAAAGTGAAAACTTATTTAGGGGCGTTGAGAGGTATTTTTTGCAAGAGATAGATGTATAATTTCGCGTCATGACATGCTACGTAAGCATGCCCAATTGTATTGTACTTATGCGGCTTGCGTCAGACTAGTGACATGTATAAGAGCTAGTGTACATCTAATATTGATATTTTGTATTGTGACTGTTCAGCCTATCATATATTCATTATAATCTATATAAAAATATATATACTTATTGTTCGGAGTACCATAGATGTGTAAAGCAGAGTAATGCTATTCATTCAAATGATATTCATTCAATTTAAAAATTAGAAAATTTAAATAATTCACACTACAATTAATTTCAAAATTCAAAACAGAACTCAGTTATTGTATTAAGTTTTCACTTATGTTCTTATGGTTGCATCGATTTTTTCATATCTCTTAACTCATCATTTGAAAATAATAACCATTGTATCTGGCAAATATTTAATTTTTATGTCGTGTCTGAGTTTTATTTCTTTGTAAAAGTGCTCATATAAAGTATTCTTTGTTTAAAATACAATAAAATAAATCAAGTCCTGTTCAGTCCCTTGAGTTATATCATAAGGGCAAGGCGACCCAGTTATATTTTGCAGGACAATAGGAAATGTTGTGTGAGCGATAAATCATCACTGTATTGCCGACCGACACGTACGGGCAATAAATAATAACTGTGAATATCGTTTGTCCTCTGCGGTTTTGACATAGTGCTGCCAGTCGTGACGGAAGAACGCTAACGTTCGAATTCTAAGACTCAATGGGAGAAATGATTAACATTTTAAACAATAATAGCCTAAGTTTAAGACGATGATTATTGTAATAAATTCATTGATACTAGGACATTATCTGATTATTGTATTCCCTCAATTGTACTTGGAAGATGACCTTTTTAATTCATAAACAATTATTACTGCTGCGATAAACCTATACACCTTTTAAACGAGACGCTTGATGTCATCTAAAAATAATGTTTAAAAAACTTTTTAACAAAAAATTAAACCGCCGAAAAAACTGAAAAGCAAAAAATAATAAACCTTTTACTTTATTCATCTTAATAACTAAGTTCTTAAACTAATGTAAGTATACCTAAGAAATTTTAAGTCGGCGCCAATCAAGCAAATTAATTAATTACGTAAAGCGTGATGCGCGGCGGCGGCGCAGCGTGACACACCCCTTGCATGCCGAATGCTTACGAAGCAACCCGAACGGGCACACACGTTACCGCTGGAGATCTCACATTGTGTTTTTAATTTGATTTGTTTTTTTTGTGAATTTAAGTAATCTAATGATCTTTGTTCATTGGTTGTTTGGCGCCGACTCAAAATTTCTTAGGTATACTTACATTAGTTTAAGAACTTAGTTATTAAGATGAATAAAGTAAAAGGTTTATTATTTTTTGCTTTTCAGTTTTTTCGGCGGTTTAATTTTTTGTTAAAAAGTTTTTATTTTATAATTTTGTGTGGCTATGATCTTACTAATTACTACAAGCTTAATTTATTTGTAATACACAACTCAGAAGCTGAATTATAAATCATGCCCGGTTTTCTTACCCTTGGGGTTGCTATTTTCATGTTTACATGTATATGGGATCAACTTCTGGGTATACTCTTTCAAATCAAAAGATAATAATTTAATTCGGACTATTCTGTCTAAAGGTATGCGCGGTCATAGACATAATCAGTGCGTGAATAATCAATCATTGTCGATTTTCATACTATTAGGGTTGAAATTTTTTTCCCAAATTTAAATGGGACCAACTTCGGAGTATACCCTTTCCAATAAAAAAAAAGAATTATTAAAATCGGACTATACTGTAAGTGTAATACACAACTCAGAAGCTGAATTATAAATCATACCCCGTTTTCCTACCCTTGGGGTTGATTTTTTTATGTTTACATGTATATGGGACCTACTTCTGGGTATACTCTTTCAAATCAAAGGATAATAATTCAACTCGGACTATTCTGTCTAGAGATATGCGCGGTCATAGACATAATCAGTGCGTGAATAATCAATCATTCTTGATTTTCATACCCTTAGGGTTGAATTTTTTTTCCCAAATTTAAATGGGACCAACTTCGGAGTATACCCTTTCCAATAAAAAAAGAATTATTAAAATCGGACTATACTGTAAAAAGTTATGCGTGATCATACATAAAAAAAAAAAAAAAAATATACGCGACGAATTGAGAACCTCCTCCGTTTTTTTCGTCGGTTAAAAAGGGTATTAATTGTCGCAACATGTGCGTGACACTAAATTGTTCTCAGAATTCTTACTTGTTGTGGACGTTTATTTCTGTTAATATTTTATCATTATTTTATTCTAGTTCGACAAAACGCAGTGATAAATTCCATGAACAGACATCGCCGTGATGCCGACCTATAAAAATCACTCCTCAGTTCTCCTTGAAAGCATCTGATATGATAGAAGGAATGAAGTACACTAGCTTATAGTCAATTTTACATATACATATACAAGAACATAAAAATTTTAGCATTTTTGTTATCGCATAGATGTTGTTATATTATAATTTATCTCCAATATATGTACTGTACAAGGTTTATATCTGTGATTCCATTCAATTTAATGTAGACTTGACCTATTCCTCAAGAAAAGTATATTATTTATTAATAAAAGGTACTCTTTTCTGTATCCTTGGCAGTGTGTATGCTAAATATCATGACGTTTGGTTGAATAACTAAAGCATGAAAGTCATATTATCATTGATTAATATCAGTTTCAGATTCCAGTATATCATTTGAAGCTGTTGAATATATGTCACATTTTAAATTCCTTACCAATTTGTATTTTTTTTTTAATAGCCAAAGGAAAGTAGTCAATTTATTTTTATCACTGCTATTTCACATTCTTATATCTCATATAGAATCTCTTAAATTTATAATATTATTATACAGTGGATTTTTTTGCATTAATTTTCGGGTGTTACGAGTATTACATTTTTCCAGGAGCGAAATTGCTTATATTTATAACTCGCCTATACCTAATTTACAGCAAACAAAGATATACTAACTAGTTGTTACTATTATTCTCTATTTAAGGTAAAATATTTCAAAACAACCTCACTGTTATTTTGATTTTTCGAATTCCCGATAATCGTATGTTCGAAAGTTGGCAACTCCACGTTGACATGAAGTGTGATTCCATCACAAGTAAGTACAGATGGTTCACAGTATACATGCGATACTGGATACATTGTATAGTGAGGTATTTTTTAGTAATCATTTTATTAGGCATCACGCTTACATGTTATGTTTGTCGTTATATATTTAGCGTTATATATTTAGCCTTTCTACGATCACCTTATTGCTCAACACGATCAACATAAGAAATTCTAAAGATTCTTTTTAAGTGAGAACATCTTTAGGAGCGTTTAAGCGGTACTTTTGGCAGAAATATAACCTACGGTTTCGCGACATGCTAACAACGCATAGTATACCGGCCTGCGTACATGTAATACTGAAATTTGATATTGAGTTAGTGCAATCCATCATACGTTTAATTAATTGTATAAATATATAAATAATAATTGTTTGGGTGCCAATACATGTGAAAACCAGACTAAAACTAATAATTTCGATGTACAAATTATGGAATTTAAAGAATTCACTCTATAATTAATTTAAAAGGGAACACAGTTATTCCATTGTTTTGGGTTTTCGCTGTCTCAACATTCTTTATTTTGAACATTTCTCGTCTGATGTTAAGATACAAGTACAATCCAGAAGTCTAGAAAAACTATATCTTAGGTGCAGGTGCTAAAACGCTTCTATTTGTAACTGTGGAAGATTTTCAACATGAAAGTAGCTAGTAATTAAGAAGTTACAAAATACCCTAACCCTATACTATGACTTCATAACGGCACTTTTCTACGCCATCCTTTTTAGTTATTAATCTTCATACTTTCAACTATAGATATAAAGTGTATTCGGCAAAAACTTTGAAAGACGTTCATTCAAGTAATTATAAAACCAGTTTAAGGCGTAATTAAAGATACTAAGAGAGCTTCGAAGAGCCATCTTGTTGAATGGATTAAAAAGGGAATAATTAAAAAGTTTTCCTCCGAGGATGAAAGCGTTTGAGCTAAAAAAAAATATAACGCGACTTACTTAGAATTAGATTGTTTTGTATGTGAATTTAACATATATTGAAGAAAATGTTGCGTCTACCGTTAAAAAGTATTTCTCTAAGAGGGGCATTTCATATGAAGCGGACAACGAAAAACAAGTAAAGAACAGTCACATCTGAAATTCATATTTTTTGGAAGTAATTTTTCGAATTGAACAAATTTACAATAGAATATTAAATGCAGCGATTCAAGTAGAAAAATAATTTCTCTTTTTAAAAATAAAATAAAACTTAAAAATAAAAAAAAATTAATGTTTAAATCGAAAGTAAAATTTTCAAAACAAAATGTTAGTAACTTTTTTCTTTTTTTTTATCAAAACGTAGCATAAAATACACATAAAATATACTATAACTTTTAAAGTTGTCACAGAATTGGTTAAGGAGATAGATCAATTAATGTATATGCATGTCGAATTGCACTAGCATACTTGGGCGATTTTACGATTTTTGAGTAAAACATCGATCTGACTATTATTTAGAAGCCCATAACTTGACAAATAAACGTGATAGAAAAGAAATAATTTTGCATTCACATTGATACCCACTAGGAGTCCAATTAGGCTGAATAAGAACGAATTTCAGAAACCCACTTTTTTTCGTTGTCCGCTTTACGTGAAATGCCCCTACAGTCAAAAATATTACCCACCCTTCAAATACCCCAATCAACTTTGGCGTGTGCTTGTTAAAATATTTAGAACTCCTATAGCTTATGTTTGTACAATTACCAAAAATATTAAAAGAAGAACTCAAAAGATATTCATAAGCAGTTTCTCCAGTAATAAAGAGAAGATGTAAACGTAACTTGAGCGCTTAAGTTTAAGTACTTACAGAGTAACGACTAAGTTACTCGCCACTCTTCATTATTTGTATTAAATATTTGATATTCGGTTGTGTGTCGATTGTAAGAGATAAGCGATTTTATACGTTTCCATTATGTCTTTCAATAAAATGGTTACATTACGATCGTGCTTGACTGCCTTTTGATTAAAAAAAAAATCATAAATTGAAACCACCGTAAGATAATTATGGTATTTCTAAGCGTTTTGATATATCACGTTGCCCAGTTCTATTGTTGTAAATTTTAATAGCATGTGATAATTTATATGTACTAGTAGGCGCCCAGTGGTTGATATTCGGCCATAGTTAATTGATTTTGAAAGTTTAAACTTTATTATGGTTCTTATGTCAAAGGGCATACTTCTATAATCAAAGGTTTTTATCATAGCTACTCAGTTATTTGCCATTTTCCATGATATTTAATTATAGAACACAAAAAAACTATGTGTAATGAAAATTGAAATTAATTATAACTTTGAAACATAAAACAGGTGGTAAGGCTCTCAAATTCTAAATAAACATAACTTTACAAAAATAAAATAAATTTTTATTGTCACCTAAAAATTTTGACATCCAATAAAACCAAGGAGAATTAATTATGATTTTGCATATTATATTATTAAAAATTAACCTACAATCTGACCAAATGATTTTAAAGGGCATATAAGGCATGCAACGTCATTCATATTAAACTTATTATATTATTGTAAAATTAACCTGTAATTTGACCAGTTAAATTCAAAGAGCCATATAAGGTATAAAACATAAGTCATGTTATAAATATTATAATAATGGTTATATGTTATAATATCATTGTTGAATGTAGGATGAAAAATGGTAATTGGAACGTAAGAGTAAAAAAATACATACAGTCGAGCATAGCAACCTCCTTCGCAACCTTTTTTGAAGTTCGTTATTGACGGCTGTCAAAATGTCTTATTTATTTACATGTGTGTATATGTTGTGTAAAATTCAAGCAGTAATGTGAGTAATGCATATTTTAATTAATTTAATGTACTTCTAATGCATTTTATATACAATAAATAGCTTTCTGCACTTCTCCGCCATTTAAACGTTAATTATGCCAAATTTCAAGTTCACCCGTTTACACAGTTCGTTTAAAAAAGGGTACAAAATTTTTACTTCACGAATTAATATATAGATCCCGATGCTGGTTTTTATTGCTTTTACATTAACATAATTATGGTAACTATTTATGTATGTTTTCCTGAATTTGAAAGGAAGTATTGTAAAGTCTTATAAACAAGAAGTTGCTTTTTAAATGTGGTCCATTAAATACAGAATAGAAAAAAGGCCACGCAGACAAATGGATATAAACATTAAGATGAACCACAGTTCTTAATAAATTGTTGTGACTAGCTTCTTTATGTGTGATCAAAGGAAGAAGAAAATCTATAGGTAAAATTGGACACATGTATTCTTCCCAATTGAAACTCAATGAGAGGTACTAAATGATACCTTTCTATTATGTTTATATTGCGAATTGGCTTCAACTACACCTGACTGAACCCTGTGGATTATTTCAGCCCATAAGTAACGCTTGCCGGATCATAGACTTAACCAAGTTCAGCCATTATTACTGCTACTTTTGAGGATAAAGATAGAGAGTCTCTGCAACCAGTAAGCTACCAACTGCACGCTTCGAAATTAGATGCAATAACGAGAGTTCTACTACTTTAAGGTAGAAAAATTTATAGCAGTAGAGTATAGTGAGTGGCTTGTAGATGGTAGAGTAACGCTGAATGCGTTTCGTCCGATTAGCACCAGAGACTCATCTCCCCTCTCCTTCCCTTCTCCCTCTCCTGTCCCTCTCTTCTCCTTCTTCCTCCCCTCCCCACTACTTCCCCCTAATACAGGCTTGCAACGTACTTGCGACTCCCTTGGTGTTAAACGACATAAAACAGTTTAGTCAGACCGACATGTAGGTATAGGAAGGTTAAATTAAAAGCACACCAAATAATAATAATCTAAAATACACTGAAAAAACGTCACTTTTCTCTTTAGCCACTTTAACAAAAATAATAAACGAAACTGATAACACAATAATATTCACTCGCTATCGCTTATGAATATGGTCTCACTTGTAAAACACTTTCAAAAACTTTAGCATTATCTTCCTATTTTGCAATTATTACCACTACGGGTCTGGATGGATCCTTAGAATTGTGATATCTGAATATTAAACGAGTCATTACGCGCAATGTGTATGCTGATCGCTTTTCTTAAGCTGTATTATTCTAATAAAGTGTGTAAATAAAGAAATTGTTATGCTTCTGTTGCTTTCTATGCTGTCGTCTAGTGGATAAAACCACTTTTCTGAGAGAAGGTACGGGATAAGTTTCAATGTTCAAGTGCATTTAAGAGCCAGTCCTTAAAGTTAAATATATCACTATCTTAGATCACATCGCCTGTTAATATTAATTATGATTGCTTTTAAACTACAAAACCTGTAAAATATGAAAAAGCGTTTTCTGTATTGCTCATTTTAAAATTACAAATAACTTAGAAATAAGCGTTATTTAATCAAATAATATCTTTAAGATTTTTATACATTTGTACAAATAATAACGTAGGGTATAGTATACAAAACAAAGAAATGTTATGTATAGTTTATTAAGGTTGATTAAAGAACTCGTGTTACATCATAAAAGAGAAGTGAAATTAAACATTTAACAAGAAACAAAGTACTAGAATGAATAGTAAATGGTGTTTTTGATTAGGTGAGGAATATCAGCGGCTGTTGTTTGGCGATTATAGCTTATTTTCTGTTTACTTAATAAAATTCTCGAGAATTACTGACAGATATCGTACAGTTTGTGTACCGCTATGCTTGATAAATATACATGTAAAACTTGGATAAACTAGATTTACTATAAAAAAACAAAATCATCTAAAAATTTGAAACAAACACATAGGTCATTCCATATTTCAAGGTCAGTAAACCCAGGTTTTTAGGTAACACTAGCTGACCCATGCAACTTCGTCTGCACGAATTGGTTATCACTGGTTTCAATTGTATTTTTAAACGTGGAAAAAAATAATAAAACAGGTACCTGATTGCAGCCACAACTACCGTTTCCAATTGTGAATCCAAACTATCCACGGACTCACTCAAACATGTGATTTTTTTTTAATTAACCTAGAACGCGTTCCTAGGATCATCTACCAGGATCAATTAAGATAAAAACTAACCTACATAAAACTAAATAAATGTCTCTACAACTTACTTTATTATAACTATCTTCATTTGTAAAAATCTTTTTATACTCCATTGTATTGAAGAAAAATATATGAACACCACGTCGAAGCGTCAAACCTCGCGTCGAAGTGACAACTGTTACTTGCTTGTAACTATTGTGTAAGAGTTACAAACTGTTTCGAAAACGAATTTTAAATATATTTCCAATATATTTTTATAAATAATCTCTGTACCACTCACAACATAGTACCTATTACGTTTTGGTAATTTATCTACGTTGATATGTTTCTATTGTAGATTATTCTACGTTGTTACACTGAATATTTGGCATTTAGTTTATAACGTGTACTTGTCACACTTGATATTGGCGAAATTACCTACATAGGCAGAGGCCATGCTGGGAAGAATCAATCAAGCCAGATTATATATTATATTCATCCGAACAACGGGCTACCTGGCTGCCGGTAAACATTGCGTTTGTTTGTGCATATCGTACCTTTACAGACAAAAGTATCGATTTTTGAAATAATTTTAAGGTGTTTTTTTCACTAACTTTGAAACGTTATTAAAATGGAATTATTATTGAAAAACATTTTTGTTATTTACAATAATGTGCTTGATGCTATTTTCTGGAAATAAAAATAAAAGTAATCTTAAACCATATTGGAATAGCAGTAATTGTATTATTATTATTATATTTAAATATAAATAAGTACAAATTTAATGTTTCAGACTAATTCAGTTATTTACTCAATATTTAGACCGATAGAAATAATATGTGTATGGAATATAGCTATAGTTTAGTGTAGTACTGGCTGCACTATAATTATGACAGCGATAATTGTGACAGCGTATGTTATCGCCGCATATATTTAAGATGGTGTCAGTCATAAGTCATACGTTGACGTTTATCGTTGTTCATTGTATGTGGTGAAATCTTAATACCAATAATGTTTAATAAAGTGAAATTTGTTCTTAGCTATGAAAAAAAAATGGTTTGAAATTTATAAAATATATCAGCGGTTATATGATTGTTTATAGAAAAATGTGTCTAACTGTGATAAATTCATGTTTTTAATTGCGTTTAAACGTTACTGAAAAAAAATGTTCCTAAACTTATTCATGAGTCAAAAATAATTAAATCAAAATGAATGCGCATTAAAAATACAACGTTAATCGGCTATCAGGTGACCTAAATTCTGTCTATTGATATATTGATAATTTGTGTAGGCGGTAGAGCCACGCTGAAGCTTTTACTGGTTTAAGCATGAATGGGTCGGCTCGTTCGGGCTAATACCACCTTCTCATAGAAAACCGACGTGAAATAACTATGCTTGCATTCTAGTGCTTCGTTCAATCAGTGAGAGCGCCCGAGGCCCACTTCTCTTCTCCTTTCCTCCTTTCCCTTTCCTTACCCTCCCCCTCCCCCAGGTTACAACAACTACAGGTTACTAAAGGTTGACAACGCACTTGCGACACCCCTGGTGTTCCTAGTGTCTATAGACGGTGGTGATCACTTAACCTCACGTGACCCACCTGTTCGTTTGCCTCCTATAATACAAAAAATATATAGTGACATATTAAAGAACTAGCTATTCTAAAATTTATGTTCTTCCAACGTTGCCGGCTCTGTGTACTAAGGTGTCGCAAAAAGTCTAGTTATGTTAACTACAATATTTTGTTTTTCGTTATACTGGAGAACCCCTTGCGTTTTATGGGACAAAAAGTATCCTGGATGTAGCTTTGTAATATTAGTTATCATTGTGTCAAATATCGTTAAAATTGGTTGTACTTTCAGAGTAATACGGGCTTAGATTCTAGACTTTAATCCTTTATCCTAGAGAACCCTTTGCGTTTTATGGGACATGAAGTATCTTAGATATAATCTCTTAATATTAGTTATCATTATGTCAAGTTTTGTCAAGATTGGTTCAGTACTTTCAGAGTGATGCGTGTGCATAGGGACAGACAGACAGACAGACAAACATTGTAAAAAGATTATTTTTGGCTTCTATATCGATAACATAGTCTATCCTGATTAAAATTTTGAAAAAATATTTAATGTACAGATTTCGACTTCTTATAGTTTATTATTATATATAGTATAGAATATTAGGTTGTAAAATAAAGTCGCAAAGCTCATAACGGATTTCACGAATAGTTACTGGGATCATCATGTCAAGCAGGTTTTGATGTCAAAAAACTTATTCTAGGGTGAATCAATATATGAATAATGGTGATGTCTAGAAATGACACCCCTCTCTGTACAATAAAAAATAATCCATATCGAATTTCTTGCCAGCTTTTTTTGATGACTGTATTATTTCCAAACTATCCGATGGTATAGTTTGATCGTATTTTAAGGCCTCTTCAGGTGGTAGTAGGGCTTTTGTCAAGTCTCCCTCGCTAGCAACCAACCACAAATTGAAAATCTGTCATCAAGCAGCTATTAGTGTATTCCGGCACACGCAGTTCATAGCCAGTCGTCCTCTCATATTAGCGTGTTTACCATCTTAGCCAACATTGTGGCAAACACTAAACTAGATAATGTCATATCATTGTGCTGTAGTTTCGTCATATTTGGTGCCACCGTAAGATTTTATTCATTACCTTCATATTTTTTTTTCCTTTTTCCTTATAAATATTTATGTTAAATTTAAATATGCAAAAATATAATACAAACTGTAACCTACATCTTAAGTATCAAAAGCTCAATCGCTCCCCAAAGAGTCATCTGCTAACGTAACAGCCTCCTTGTTTTGATAAACCTACGCTCATGTTTTGTTTATTTCATGAGTTTGAAGTTACAATGTTTATCATAATTTATATTCGAAACATGGTAAAGGTTCAGTGAATAATTTAAAATTCTCATAAAATTAATGTATTTCATACTTGTCTATTTATCTAACATAACACATTTATTATACTTCTAGTAACATAAAAAATACTATAGTGATATATCTACATATACAAATATAGTTAAAATATATGTTGTACGTTTGTAATTAAACCCCGAATTGGCCAAAATGAATTTGTCGAGAGTCTTATTGGAAAATTAAGAGTATTTTGGTATCTTTCTTTTAGACTAACTATACGCTATCAGACTGAAGGGTCTTTGTAGTTTCACTAAGGTTATTGGCGGGAACGCTAGCCCGAAGATCAAAATAAAGCTAGCGTATAGGTTTCAAAGTAGCCAAACGTCAACTTGGGCCGATACCTTGCGTATAAATTCCGCGAATTCATTTGTATTTAACTGCTAAGCAAGCTAACTACCATTAAATGTATATGGTGATGAAACATATATGTATTGTTACGGACGTATGTACGAACGTGTGCACGTACTTAGGATCTGACAATTTCGGCTAAACCTAACTATTCAAACAATGAAAGAAGGTTAGTTACTGTAAGTGTGCACTTACTGGGTATACATGTTTGGTGCTATATATATATATATATATCTATTTTAAGTTTAAGTATATATTTATGAGTTCTAGTATTGCGATAAATTACTCTGCTGCAAAATATATACTCTCAATTTGCTCCGTCTTTTGAAATTCTGATGGGTTTTAGCTGTGAATGGCTTGTTTAAAGCAAAGATGCTATCACTGAGATGGTCTTAGAAGTGTTTAATAATTTTAAGCGACAGTATTACTTGGCTTTAACGGAACCATATTTTATTCGCTTTCCTTAATCGTCGACAGTGTCATCGCATATTCATGAACAGATACTTTATGAATAAATGTGACTTTCATAATCTATCGACAATTGAGTTTTAAAATATTAAGTAATCTTTACTTCAGTATGATAATATTTTATTAAAGGATTTTCATTGACTTAATTCAAAAAATTCTATGGATTTCATTAGTTAAGCGTTTGCAAGATTGTGATTTTCGTTCTGGTTATCAAATACTGTATCTATGTTTTATTAATTACTCACATATATCCCACGCTACATAAAATCAACATCAGAAATACTTTATTCAGTTTAAGTCATTAGGAGACAATTATAAACATCAAAACTATCACCGGTTTGGATAACCCAGTCATCGAGAAAAACCAGAAAGAAATTCGATCGGATTTATCTTTTTAAGGTGCATATATTACACTTTGCAATCGTTTTAGTGGATGTACAGAGAGGAGTTTGTTCCTGACTTCACAATCGTTCATATATTGATCCACCCTATAATAGCTTTTTAACACCAAAACTAACCAACGCAAAAAATAGAACAGCTATTAACAAAGGCGAATCAAAAATCACCTTGGACTTAAAACTCTTAACTCCGTTTTCTAGTCACATATTCTCGGCAGTAAAGGGTGTTTTCATTCCGGTTATAAAGCTACTAAGTATTTGATAATTTCATTTTGTGCAGCACCTATTACCAATAGCTTTAAAAGACATTCTTTTGCAACATTTAAAGTATAATATCTCACTCACTTTTGACTCGTGCTGCTATAAAATATCTAGAATTACACAGGCTTTGTCTATGCGAGTTGGTGTCAATATTTTGATAATTATTTACTTTTAATTATAAATTTCAGTTAATTCATGATATATTGAAAGTATACATGTTTTTTAGACTTTGCCGTGGCGATATCATTAAGGCGGTAACAATTGACAATTCGTAATTTGACGTGGATTATTTTATTACCTTTGTTCTAGATTATACATCTTAAAAAGTATTTCATATATACTGATTTTGTTTCTAGATTTTTACTGTTATATAAACTTCTAAATATTTCACGAACATTAACAAAATTTTCATTAAAGACAGGAACATCTCTGAAAACGAACAAAATAACATATAAACAGTGCTCAGCCTTATGACATCGGATGACTATAAACATTTCTCTAAAAGAGGATTGGTCTAAAGCAAAAGCTTATTGAGTTTGTTGTAACGCCAGACTGAGGCAAGATATAACGATGGACGATTAGATTATGGTATGCCTTTTGCTTCTTTGTTTGCATTCTAGTTGCATGTAGCAATGAACTTGAATATAATCCTCGTGCATTTTAACAAATAGTCCTTTGACCCTACGTTTGCAATAAAAATATCATCAAGTGAATATTTTATTTTGCCTTTCTTACTGTACCATTGATATATTTTCTGGAAATTAGTTCCATTCCTTACACAATTTAGTAGAGATGGATGTTTTGTTGTATTAAATTTAATTAAAATTACCCATTCGTGCCTGTCACATTTTGAAAAATACTTATCGTAACACACCAACAGCAAACTTAACAAATAGTCTTTGCAACATTCCCAACAGATTAATGACAGCACTGGTTATACGTTATCTCTTATCTGAAGCACTATATATTTGTTGGATGTATAATGTTGCGATACAATGTGCCATTATATTTATGTTAAAACCTCGATTAACTTAATCTTCTATTATATTTCATTTCTTATTTTAACTACGTAGCTAGTATTTTTAATAAGCTGTTTTCTATTAAGTAATGGACCCTGGTTGTCTTGCAAATACGTGAAGAAATAAATATTCGGATGAGCATTCATAATGGCTTACGAGTTATAAAAGAGTGTATGCACGGGGTACTCCTTACTTTTTATTAATTTTCATACACATAGATTTTAATATTAAATACGATATCTACCAATTCACAGCAATTTGGTTTGGTAACAATCAGATAAAATTTAATCAAAAACCGCTGTCATCTTATACCGTGTGGCAGATGTTAATTCAACCCACTTCGCTTTATGAGTCATTTTTACTTTTATGTGTTTTATATCACTTAAATTAAATTACGCGATGCGCACGACAGTATCGTTTTCTCTTGTTTTTTTTTTTGTATATACTTATCTACCGATAGTTTTTATTCATTATCGTTTCAATATGTGAGTGGTTATTTATAATGTATATTTCGTAATAATTATTCTTTGGTAAATCATGTTTTATAATCATTAATATGTTTTCATTTTTATTAATAACATTACTATACTAAATATTCCTATACTTCTAAGGTAGTGAGGTAACTTAGAGCCGTAAATAGGGAGATTTCAAGAAAGTCTGACGTCACAAAGTGTGTTAGTCGTGAAACATTAAGCCAAATCTCAGTACTGTAAATTGAGTTAGAATGAAGCTTTTTTTTATGTTATTGGCGGCAAACGAACATGTGGGTCACCTAATGATAAGTGATCACCGCCGTCCATGGACACCTGTGAAACTACAAGAATCACAAATGCCGTTGCCGGCCTTTAAGAAAGGAGTAGGCTCGTTTCTTGAAAAATGGCAGATTGTATTCGTCCGGAAACGCTGCCGCTGGGAGTTCATTCCAGAGAATTGTCGTACGCGGAAAAAACGAACGTGAGAATCGCACGGTGCACGACTTCCAACCATCGAGATGACACTGATGGAACTTCAGTCCGTGACGAGTCGTTCTGTAACGGAACTCAGCAGCAGGTATTAGTCCAAACAGCTCTTCAGAGCACTCTCCGTGGTAGATCTTATAAAGGACGCAAAGCGACACTACGTCCCTACGAAGCGCCAGGGTGTCTAGCTTTGAGGAGAGCATCTGGTTGCCGACGATTCGAGCCGCTCGACGTTGGATTCGGTCAAGAGGAAGTAGGTGATATTGAGGTGCTCCGGCCCAGAGGTGGGAACAGTATTCCATGAGTGGACGGACTTGTGCCTTATAAAGCTGAAGGCGAAGACCAGGTGTGAAATACTGTCCTGCTCTGTTAAGAACACCTAATTTTTTTGAGGCTAATTTTGCTCTGCCTTCCAAATGACCACCAAAGTGAACGTCGCTTGATATATCGACACCCAGGATACTGATGTTAGGCTTGGCGACTAAGCGTACTCCCTGGAAGATAGGAACTGCGTCAAAGAGGGTCTTTTTTGCGGTAAAGATACAGACCTGCGTTTTAGTGGGGTTGAACTCGACCAGATTCTGTTTTCCCCAATCTGAGACAAGCTCGAGAGACGTTTCAATCTCAGACACAAGTCTATTACGGCTCTCACAAACGCGTTCTCGAGAAACACCTGCACGACTGGTGTAAAATGAATCCACAGTACTATCGTCTGCATAGCAATGAATGTTGCTGATTTGCAACAAATCATTGATATGCAGCCGAAATAAGGTGGGAGATAGTACACAGCCCTGCGGAACACCAGCACTCATAGATCTGAGATCCGAGCATGCTCCGTCAACGACGACTTTTATGCTCCGATCCGTGAGAAAACTGGACACCCACTTGCGTAGTGTCTCAGGGAGTCCATACGAAGTCAGCTTCGTGAGGAGCGCTTCGTGCCAGACTCGATCGAAGGCCTTAGCAATATCCAAACTAACGGCCAGGGCCTCACCCTTATTTTCAACTGCTTCCCCCCATTTGTGAGTCAGAAAGGCTAGAAGATCACCAGCTGAGCGGCCTTGACGGAAACCGTATTGGCGATCATTAATAAGATGGTTATCTTTTAGATACTTCAGAAGCTGGCGGTTGATGCAGGATTCCATTATCTTACAGAGCAGGGAGGTAATGGCAATCAGCTAATAGATGGATGGATCAGAGCGGTCGCCTTTTTTATGGATCGGGTGCACCAAAGCGCTCCTCCAGATATTAGGGACTACACCTGCGGTGTATGAACGCCTAAAAAGATGTGAAAGAACTGGAGCCAGTTCCGGAGCACATGTCATAAGCACAATCGCGGGTATTCGGTAAAGCTAGAAAGAATGTTGTACCAACCCTACTCAGGTAGGGACTATAGCAAGTAAAAAGATTAAAAACACTAAATACCAAGAGAAACATGGGAATTAATCACACCTTATTTCAAAATTTTGCTTAATTCGAACAAATGTTCTAAGCCGATATTTCAAGCATTGAATATTTTATAATTAACTAGCCTCTGCCCGCGACTTCGTTCGCGCTGAATACATAGATAGACTAACACTAACACGCAGCAGTTCTCAAAAAGAAAAACATCCCGATTTTGAAACATTTTTCATCTGTGCTCCGCTCCTATTGATCCTAGCGTGATGATATATATATCATATAGGCTATAAGCCTATAACCATTTTTGATGAATGAACTATATAACACTGAAAGAATTATTCAAATCGGACTAGTAGTTCCTGAGATTAACCCCTACGTCACAACATCACAACGTCACAAACTCACGAACTTTACCTCTTTATAATATTAGTATAGATTTGGATAACCACAGATAACCGACGTGAAATAACAGTGCTTGCATTGTTGTGTTTCGTACGGTCGGTGAGAGACCCCGAGGCCCACGTCCCTTGCTCTTTCCTTCTTTCCCTTTCCTTCTCCTCCCCCTTCTCCCATATACAGGCTGGCAACGCACTTGCGACGTGCCTGATGTCGCTAGTGTCTATGGACGGTGGTGATCACTTAACATAACGTGACCCACCAGTTCGTTTGCCTCCTTTGATATAAAAAAAAATATATATGATATTTGATTTATTATTTTATTTTGTAGATGTTTATTTTGATAACAATGTGAGTTTATGAATGTTAATGAATTTTAAAACTATGTAAAACTAAATCTATACTATAATAAAACTGTAAGAAGGCCAAATCTGTACATTAAATAGTTTTTGTAAAATTATAATTGGGGTAGACTATGTTATCGATATAGAAGCCAAAAATAATCTTTTTATAATTTTTGTCTGTCTGTCTGTCTGTCCCTATGAACACGTATCACTCTGAAAGTACTGAATCAATTTTGACGAAATTTGACATAGTGATAACTAATACACCGAGATTACATCTAGGATACTTTTTGTCCCATAAAACGCAAAAAATTTTTTTTTATTGAAGCACGACAAAGTGACTGCACAATGCCTGATGGTAAGCATAGTACAATCCAAAAACAGTGGCGACCACCGAGAGACAGATTATCCATTGCTGCTCGCCGCTGTCATGCCGGCCATAATGACGAAAGTCACCCGGTACTGGATATGCACAGGCTGATCCCGAAACGCGACGCGCAGAAGCGAGTCACTATGA
>JACEII010000015.1:6950336-7020771 GCA_014332785.1 Antheraea mylitta
AGAGAGAAGGGGGAAGTGGACGCAACAATGCAAACACTGTTACTTCACGTCTATTTTCTAGGAGAGGATGGTATTACCCCGAGCGAGCCGACCCATTCATGTACCACCTACAAAAATTTCTGTTACTTAAGAGATATAGTCACGAAAGTGATTAATCCTTCATTAAAAAAAGTTGTTTTGAAAATGAGAGTATAAATAAATGTATAATTATATGCAGCTTTTTATTACGAAAAGTAATATATAAATATTATAATGATAAGCACTGTTGAGTCACTTGATGACTTCTTGAGAAAGAAAAGTTCCTTCAACCTTGAGTATCTTTGATGTTCACAAGTACAATCCCAGAGACTAAATTAAATAAACTTATTTGACTTTTACAGATTTGAGTGTTACCAACTGCTTCTCTTAACTTCAAGTGACATTGAGTTCAAATCAGAGACATGGCAAAATTAATATAAAATTTAATATCCAGTTCTAAATTACAAAACGTAGAATATCAAACACTTCAAATACGAATCAAAAACCGATTTGGTTAAGCGTTAAAAAATCTGTATGATATACGAGGGTAGAGGAGGGTACCGGGTTCGACAGGAGACCCGTAGAGTGATTGATGCCCTCCCGTCGGACCCTCTCGGACAGGCATTTGTCAATGATGTTACAAACTACTTCGCTTCTGGAAGGGTTGTCTGGTCGACTCCTCATTTCGTGCAGTAATCAAATCTTAAGTCACGACGTTCGAATATGTTGGACCAGTAGACTTTTTTATTTATTTTCTATATTGACATTATGAAATGAAAAGTTAAAGAGAAGTAAGTCAGCATGGAAAAGAATTGTTGGCTTGGTGATTTGACCGTTGGAATATAATTTCGATTACCGCAGGTTAGTATGCCGCCACGTACCAAATTTTTTTTCAGAATTCGTATTTTCTTATTTTAATTTGACAACTCCATCAGTTGACAGTAAAGGAAAATTCGTGAGCAAACTTAAAACCTGTATGTGGAAAACCCGAACTGTGGAATTCTCAGAGTTTGAAATTACCAATACATTATAGGTTGACGTCGTGATTATGCCTATACGTTCCTTCGGTAAGAGACCTATAACCCTGCAGTGGATTTCTAACAGGCTGATAATGATATGGACATATGAGCCTCCTTGACGTATCCGTCAATGGCGAACCTTATTTCTTTCGATTATGAGCGCGTATATGACTCGCAAAACCAAACTTTGTCTTGAAGATCTTATTGCAGGGCACACAGTGCAATTGGCCATCAATATTGTAAGTATAGGTGTAGGAAGGCTTCGAACGGGTTTTACTTATAAGGCATTTCACGTCTAGTTCTTGTAACCGCTTTTCTTCAAAATCTGTAACTGCCTTGTGAACAGAGCTGCGCCATTCACGTCTGTTTCGCGAGGTCCAATACATATCATATCATGAGGACAGATGAACTAGAAAAGTTTAGAGTATGATGATGGACGGATATAGGAATATAGGAAGACCGAAAAGGTATTAATCCATCCAACGTTACGTGAATAATTATATGAGTATTATAGGTGGGAATACTGAGATATGACAAGGGAGACTGGACGAAGAAAACTTGTTGTGCCGACCCTATTTTGGCAGGATAATAGATGATGACGATATTATAAGAGATTATTTCTGGCTAATAGAAAACATTCAACTCTACATGTCTGAGAAATGTTTACGGGATAACGTTATTAAGAGGAATAATACCTATAGATACATTCAATTTCACGGTATTAGAAGTCGTCAATATGTCGTGGGTGGTCACGGTATAAGGCCTTTAACTGGAATGATTTTACCAGTAAGAAAAATATCTTGTATGTTGAAACCCGAATTTGTGGTTCGATAAATTGTGTGACGGCTCTGGGCATTTACTTATATTTTCCTAGAACATATTATCATCGTTTAGTAATAAGTGTAAATAGTACCATGATCAGCTCTTTCGGTTATGATTTTAAATTAAATTTTTGAATAAGGTCTTAGGTAGTAATATTTGAATAATTACCCCCTAGAGGCAAGTTCGCGTTATCCTTTTTCACAAGTCTAACATAACCTTACCAAAGCAAAATGTCGAACGTTTGTCGAGCGTGGTGTATTTAATACAAAAGTACCCAAACTTTTGTAAAGCAAGGATTCAACAGGTATTTAACTTTTTTGTAATAACAACCGTAAGTATTTATGTATACTGAAGATTACTTTATCACTTATAAAGAACTCGAATACAGTTTTGTTTTTGAAAATCGTACTTACTATGAATTAAAATTTACTCGGTCTCGTTTTAGTAAAATTCCCGCTTCATATTCGCATTTGCTCTCAGTATTTATTTGATTAGCCTCTCAGCAAGCTGAACTCTCGCTTAGTCTAATATTACTCAAGTTTTTAATTAATACCTTTTATTAAAGCTTAAGATCATCACCTTGTTTTAATACAAAATGTTTTGACTTCTTTGAAAAAAAAAGTCTTAATATTTTGTATTGTGTTAGCGTTTGTTAAAAGATATATCATTATAGAGACAAATGTTAAGGTATTCGATGATTTCGTTGTTACTTATTCCACAATACTCTCTCACTGTTAATTAAATATCAGGAGGTTAAAAAAAGATCTTAAAAGATGTTAACAGAATTGGCATACTGTTGTTTAATTGTCATTGCATTCGAATAAATGACCGAAATGTGATGGGAGCTTTGTTTCATTTTATTTATTAGTACACGAAAGCGACGCCAGGGCATGCGACTAGTCTGTACATTTATAAAGAACGTAAATCTAATGCGTCTATACTTATGATTTTTGTTAAAATAATTGTTGTCACCAAGAAAATCATAAAGCATATCCTTGAGTAACATTTAATCTGGGTTTTATTAAAATGGCTTCATTCTATCAAAAGTACTTGTAATTTTAATGACAACGCGACTTAGGTACAAGAGAAGTTCCAAGCGGACGAAGTCGCGGGCACAGCTAGTATTAAATTAGCAACAAAAATCCATGTAATTATTTAAATAACAACCGTTTATTTTGTTTTTTATTAAACTTACCCTTTAAACAAATGATATATGTCAGGCAGATGAAAAAACAATTCGGCCCATGTCAAACGAGAGCTTTACCTCTGTTGTCATGGAACCATAAGGAAATTGAAAATACAAAAGTACGGTTTGATTAAGCGACTTCCTCGAAACCCCATTACGTGGACGAAAGGCGACGCATGTTTTGAAGTCTTTGTATATGATATGTTATATCATATGTTATATCGTATCCCTTTTTAACCTATTTGCCGTGAACGGGTGAACTTGAAATTTGCATAGTTAAAGTTTATATGGCGGAGACGTGCAGAAAGCTGTTTATTTCATATAAAATACATTAGAAGTACATTAAATTTATTAAAATATACACTACTCACACTACTGCTTGAATTTTACACAACATATACACACATGTAAATAAAAAAGACATTTTGACAGCCGTCAATAATTACGAAGTTCAAAAGAGGTTGTGAAGGAGGTTGCTATGCTCGACTGTATGTATTTCTTTTACTCTTACATTCCAATTATCATTTTTCATCCTACATTCAACAATGATATTATAAAATATAACTATTATTGTAATGATTATTATTTTTTATGGTAAACTCACTTCAAATGATATTCATCAAATCAAATGATATATCGTATTTTCTAAACTATTTCATTTCGATAAGGGAAAGAAACAAAACTCTTCCACTTTCATCTATAAGCGTGTATGCGTACACGTGTGTGGGGGTGATATGTGTTGCAGTAATGTAATATTTTGTGTCACTGTATCGCGCGAACATTGCACGCAAAGTCTTCACGCTGAGGGAACGGACCTAGGCTTGAGCCGCTGCCGAAGGTGGCCTAAATTGACCTTTTATTCAATTTAGGCCCTAATAAGGTATTTCTTTATGACCGTTAGAACTACCACAAGTTCGGAAACCAACCCAATTATCGAGAAAAAATGGCAAAAACTCGATCGGGTTTATCTTTTTAACATGCATATGTTTAAAACGCGTTTCAAGTAGTAATTGTTTTTGGTGGATGTACGAGTACAGTGAACAGCCAATTTCAGATATCACCATCGTTCACATATTCATTTACTCTAATAACCTTTTGACACCAAAACCCGCTTGACATGGCGCTTAATTTTACAGCCTGATAAATCGATTTGAAACTTCGTTCTAAAACCTAACACTATTGCCTAAAAAACGTGTGCCGTGCACCCTTGAGCTAGTTGTCAACTAAAATCGGCTGAGTGCCCTAAGCGCTCGCCTTCGTAGTCCGGTGAAGCTGTTAAGACCTTGCTCGGTCAATAGCGTAGTCATTTCGAGAAAAAAAAAATAGCCTAAAAACTGGCTAATGGTTTTACTGAGTCTGAAACATGGAACGACCAGTTTATCACAGTTTTAATATTTAGATCTTTCTGGTCTTTTAATATTGCATAATTTTGGTCTATTAAATAATGAAGATAATCTTAGACTTAAATAACTGTTTTGTGATCCTTGATATCTGTTTAAAAATAATAAACATGATAAAAAAAAGCAATGAAAAGTTTAAAAAAGGAGTATAAAGTTTATTGGTTTTGAATCTATGGAGTATAAAGTTTATTGGTTTTGAATCTATTTTCCTATTATCATGGTTACATTCCATTTCGACATTTGACGCCCTCAAATTTACCAAATTCATTGTAATTTCAATTAATTCCCGTTCGTATTTCGTTTAGCCAACTTCCATCGTTTACTCGTCGAGTGATATTTCAATTAATTACAAAATTTTCCATCGAACGTTCGTTTCGAACTGCGAAAAGCCAACTTCACGTTGTCCCATAATTAAATTTCGCTTCAAAGAGAGCTTGCTGAATTATTTAAAAAAAAGTCGAGAGAAGTGAAAACAATGACATAAATGTGTTCTCTTTTGAATTATCATACCAATTATAGTGTGAATGATACTATATAAATTCAGATTCAGAATCTGTTTATTAAAATTATTAACATTAGTATGGTTTTCATGTCTATTGACACTTGAAGCAATAATTATATACATTTGTACTGAGTCTATTAATCAATGAAATGTATGATGAGCTGCAAAATATCAACATTACATGTACACAGGCTCCTAGACTACGCGTCTGATGCAAGCCGCGTAAGCGCAATGCGGCCTTTCATGCTTACGTAGGATGTCATGATGCAAATTTACGAATTTATCTCCTTCCAAAAATACCGCTCAACGTGCCTAAAGATGTTTTCACTTCAAAGAGTGTTTTACAGGCGTAATAAATGATGTATAGAATATAAAGTTTTTTTTTATGGAAGCACGACAAAGTGACTGCACTAGCCTGATGTTAAGCATAGTACAATCCAAAAACATCGGCAACCACCGAGAGATAGATTATCCATCGCCGGTCGCAGCTGTCATGCCGGCCATAATAACGAAAGTCGCCCGGTACTGGATATGCACAGGCTGATCCCGAAACGCGACGCGCAGAAGCGAGTCACTATGACGGGCTTTTTCGCCATATACATGGTGGTTGCGGCCCAGTCGGGTTTTATAACCCTACCACCCCGGTTTCGCTATTGCCTCGTTCGTTGATCAGCAGCGTGCACCACGCCCGTCGCCAAACCTGAGGGGATGGAGCGAGGCCCCCCATCTTCTCGTTGCACGGGTGAGGCTGACGAGGGGAGGCTGCTGGTTGTGTACCCAGTAGCCTCTCTATAGTAGGGCGAAGCCTGGCGTTCATTCGCCAGGCTGCCGCAGGGGCAGTTTATCATGTCAGCGAGCATGCTCGAACCCTAGCTGCCCCTACCATGCGGCGGATGGTACACCGTGGGGTTTTAGTCCATGCGAATCAGATATAATCCACCCTCTCCGCCGGGAAGGTAGCGTACCCGTTAGGGATTTCCTCACGTTAATAAAAAAAAGGGTACACCATGTGCAGGTGAGGTTGGCTTGGGTGTCTCAAGTCTTAAGATGTTACTCGACATCCCTTATACCCTTAAAGTCTTACGAATTGCATTAAACATGGCAATTAAAATTCTCTACTTAAATACTAGCTCTATATTTTTATCACATGAAATGTTTACTATAATTTTAAGACGTTCATCAAGAGATCCATAAGCAGTGACATGGCTTAAAATGATTTTGCAAAATTAGGTCAAGATTACCAAGATTATTAAATTAACGAAAATTTATGATCCTGGTATGTTGTCTATTTCCAATACGCGGAAATTTACAAATGTAAATTAATTTACGCTTTCCAATAAATCTTCTTTGTAGATAGCTGTTACCTAATAAACTTCTTAAGACTACTTCAACTTTCTAATTGATAAATCTTCATATTTGTTAATACTTCATAACTGCTTACTAACGATAACATAACTCCGGGCTGTTCTGTTGTTTCATTATATTTCTTGTAACGATATATTTGTTTGGATAGTTTATCAGAGAATATTTGTGATATTTATTATCTATTAATATAATAATGTAAAGAGGCAAAGTTTGTGAGTTTGTAACGTTGTGAGTGATTTTTACTTTTATGTGTTTTTTATATCACTTAAATTAAATTACGCAAGGCGCGCAACAGTATCGTTTTCTTTTGTTTTTTTATCTATATTTCTCTACCGATACTTTCTATTCATTATCGTTTCAATATGTGAGTAGTTATTTATCTAAACTAATAATATAAAGAGGTAAAGTTTGTGTGTTTGTGACGTTGTAGGGGGTAATCTCGGAAACTACTGGTCAGATTTGAAAAATTATTTCTGTGTTATATAGGTCATTTATCGAGGATGATTATAAGCTATATATCATCACGCTAAGACCAATAGGAGCGGAGCCTCGATAAATAATGTTTCAAAATCGTTTCTTTTCCTCTTAAGGGCTTCCGCTGCGTGTTAGAGTTAGCCCAGAATAACTATTCCACGCGAACGAAGTCGCGAGCAGAGGATAGTTAAATATAAATGTATATAATAAGTAAAGGAATAAAAATCCACTGCAATAGTAGGATGCGAACTTGTTCATCGTGCAACACTATTTATAATCTTTAATTATAATCATTCAAATGGCTAGTTATATATCTATAATAAATTTATGATATTAAAAAGTTAAATACGGCGTTTCTCTATTCATACTTTAAATAATTCATTACACAGTATACTGGCAGTATAATTTGAAAGAATGAAATATAAGCTTTTATTTTTAACAGAATCACGCTTAATATTACAAGAATAACACATAAGAATGTAGATTGAACGTATTACAGGTACCTACTGCATACATATATTGCAGGGGTCTTGGTATGGGTATACTACATTTCAATAATTTTTAGCAATGTCTGTCGGTTTGCCTATCTGTTTGTGTGAACACGTATCACTCCTAAAGTATTCACGATAAAATTTTAGTAAGAAAATTATAAAACATTTTTTTATGTCATATAAGAGGCCAACGAACAGGCGAGTCACCTGATGTTAAGTGATCACCACCATCTATAGACACTAGCAACACCAGGGGAGTCGCAAGTGCGTTGCCAGCCTGTGTTTTCAGGGATGGAGGAAATGGACGATGGAGAGAGGAGAGGGAAGGGGGAGAGCAGAGAGGAGGAGAGGTATGGGAAATGGGCCTCCGGCGCTCTCACTAACCTAACGAAATGCAACAGTGCAAAAGCACTGTTACTTCACGTCGGTTTTTTGTAAGAGAGTGGTACTACCCCGGACGAGCCGATTCATTCATGCTAAAATCAATAATAATAGTTTCGGCGTGGCTCTACTACCATGAACAAACAAACCATGAAAAACATATCCTAGAGTAGCATTTAATCTTGCTTTCATTAAAATCGGTTCACTCTATAAAAAGTAATTGTAATTAAAACGTCGACGGCACCTCGTCGTTAAGTAAATGGACATAATACATTCAGATGATTTTATTAATTGCTGTTTTTTTCCATAAGGTTTCGCGCGGATGAAGTCGCGGGAATAGCTGTTTAGATATAAATGTACATAAATATAGTAATAATAAAACGTCAGTCCACTGAAACAGTTCGACAAGAGATACAAAAAGAGATAATTTATCTACGTATTACTTTCAATAATTCAACACACAGTGTACACTCATATGAAAGAAAGAAAGAAAAGGATTTATTAAAAATGTCCAACAACACCACCCCCAGTCACCTACATGCAGTTGTACAATTGAGCGATACTGATTTTCAATGGGAAGTCATAACAATGTACGGACCCTGTAGTCAGTGTCTTAACAAAAATATTAAATAGTTTTAAAAATATAAAATACTAATAATAAGTCTTACTTAACTGTAACTTTTTATTCAGAGACGTACGACTTAGCATACCATGGATTCACCGTGCGGGTGCCGGGTCCATCGCGGGGCAACGAGAAAAGCTCTGAGTAGTTCCCGAGACTTGTGAAATGGGTATAGGTTTAAGGGGCCACTTTCGAATGTACATGTTAAGTGTTACACTCACCTTAACCACTCGTGCTTCTCTCCCTGCCTATCCAAATCTGGTATGAACCTGCTAGTGTAGCTTTAGAGGTTCGTTATAGTATAGAGCTTACTGCAGTTCTCGATAGACCGAGTTCTTTGAGCAGGCTATAGAGAGATTTTTCTGGTATACCCCTCGCTCCCACTTCTACAGCATATAGATTAACTCTATAGCCGTTTTTGGTCAACTCTTTGACTAAGTCATGATACCTGTCCAGCTTCATCTCATGGTCGTTAGGAATATTAGTTTCCCACGGAACGGTAAGGTACCACGCGCTTTGTACGTCATATATCTCTTAAACATGATAGAATAAATTTAAAATCGAGTTTCAACGTGAAACTTTAAATGCAAATGAAGTTAATTGAAACATTTACCGGAGAGTAAACTACAAAAATATTTGAACACCTTTAACGAACATTTTGAATAATTTGATTATAAATAAATTCACGATAGTTGATACATGTTTTTGTTATTGATCGTTATTCGTGAACGACTTACAGAATATTATAGCATTTGCAAGGGAAACCGCTTTAATAAAATTATGAAGTAGCAGGTAGGAGTGCAGTCCACCTAATCTTAAAGGTTGGCTATAGTATGTGTTTATGTATAAATAACTTCAAAACAACATTAATTCTGATACCAATCATAATCGGTTATGACTGAGTTGGAACACCTTGTATGCGTGATCAAGTGCCAACCTTAGTTAGACTGGTACACAACGACATATATGCTGTGGCTTTGTGTTATAGTTTTTTTTTTCGAACTGAATACCTTATTGACCTAACAAGGTCTTAACAGCTTCACCGGACTACTAAGGCAAGAGCTTAAGGCACTCAGAAGATTTTATTTGACAGCTAGCTCAAGGGTTCATGGCACACCTCGGCTTGGACTGGTGCCTGTTACATACAATTCGCGACCTATCTAAGCTAACCTAAACTTGGGGGTGATAGGTGTAATATTGTCGCAGTGAAGTAAGATTTTGTGTCACTGTATCGCGCGAGCAGCGTACTCAAGGGCTCCACGCCGAGGGAATGTACCTAGGCTTGAACCGCTGCCGAGGAGGACCTAATCTGGTATAGTATAAGTAGGTGCGATGATAATGGTTCTGAAGTCGAACTTTGGACAGACTCCACTACTCTTACATTTTTACTACTGTTTAAATCAAATCAAAAATAATTTATACAATTTAGGCCCTGAAAAAACGCTCATGAACGTCAAAGCTACCAACGATTCGGAAAAAAGAACCCAGTCATCGAGAAGAACCGACAAGAAACTCGATTTGCTTTATCTCTTCATTATACATATTTCTACATAACATAGATAGTTACATTTTTAGTGGATGTACGGAGAGGAGTATCATTTCCAGACGCCACTATCGTTCATATATCGATCCATTTTATATCTAGCTAGCATTTAGACATTAAAACCAGCTTAACTCACTATCCAACAAATTGGTAATGTGCTTTGGAACTTTGTTATAAAACCTAACACTATTATTACCTACAAACAGTTTTTGGTCTTAGCAAACCTGAAACATGAAATAACCAAGTATAAAGTTATACTTAGTCATTCAAATTCTTTATGGAAAAATAAGAACTTCATGGTCCATACCTACATCGATTAATAAATATATAATGTAACAGTAATACATTGTAACAATAACTCTTATGAAAAATAAAATGGCGACATGCTTCAGTAATTGCCCATAAAAGCTTAGAACAAAGGCCGTTATGCAAACAATTGAGACGGCGATAATGCTTCGTGCATATTTATTGTTCTTAATAAATTTAGCTCCATTGCTTGAAAATAATGTTCAACATATTTAAAGGTAAAGGATAATTATGTTTACATTATTGAAATGGATTTTCTTTGGTTACGACAGCTACGTTTTTTATTATATACACTTAACCAATCTAGGTAACAACTATCCTCAATGCACGTACAATATTTGTGATAAATGTCACAATAGTTGGTACGTTCACGGCTGATAACAATTGATAATCTTTATATTTTATTAGAAAAAAATCAAAAAAATGTCTTTTGTGCAATAAAGGTCTGTTTTCCTGATATCTTAATCATCATAGTCTTAGTTGATCTTTCTGAGATGACTTACAAATTTAAAGAAAGCTTCGTCCACATTGGTTGGCATATATGCAGATGACTGCTACTATAAGTTCCGATGAAGATGAAGCAGTTTACTATAAGTTATGATGAAGGAGTTAACATAAAAAACCGCAACAATAATTGAATCTCTAGCTCGAGTGGACGCGGTTATGGGAATAAAGCTATCCAAATTGTAGATATTACAAATTCCAACATTGCTCATGCTATAAAATTAAAACTAATACAAGTTTGGTTCAGATTATAATGCTAGTTATTATCTAAAGAATTGATTCATCTACACCTATGGCGTGTTGAATTGTGAACGCAACATTCTTATAAGTTATAGTTGGCGCCACTGTGTTGATACATTATATATATTGTCTATGCAATTGTCTATTGATGTTCTCTCTGTGGTGCTCTGTGCGTAATAAAAGTGTCGTTCATTTATAAAACAATCTTTTCGTTATTACTAAAGTGGCCAAAATCCTACTATATGCAGTTTTAAATTAACTTTCGTATTTGTAATCTTTGTGAGATCATTGTGGACTATTTTTAAATCTTAATGTTTTTTAGGATTCTATGTTACAAACATTACCTAATACGAAACTATACTTAAGGTATTTATGAGCAACAATAATCGTGTTTGTATTTTTCAATAGATTATATCAACAAATAAATAATTCTAACTACAAGAACTAGTTAAAAATGAACATGATCCATTTGTTAAACGATTTTTTTTTTTTTTTTATTGAAGCACGACAAAGTCACTGCACTATGCCTGATGGTAAGCATAGTACAATCCAAAAACATCGGCAACCATCGAGAGACAGATTATCCATCGCCGGTCGCCGCTGTCATGCCGGCCATAATGACGAAAGTCATCCGGTACTGGATATGCACAGGCTGATCCCGAAACGCGACGCGCAGAAGCGAGTCACTATCACGGGCTTTTTCGCCATGTACATGGTGGTTGCGACCCAGTCGGGCTGTAAAACCCTACCACCCCGATTTATTTAATTGCGTTTAAGTTAAAGATAAAACGAATGTGTGCAGGACTCTCACATATTATTTTCGAACGTTCACTAACTAATTGTTCAATGAATTATATAACTCATCAAAGCTCCTTTGAAGTTCAAATAAATTTACGGTTCCATTATAGACATCTATGAATAGATTACATTTAAATGTATTTCTTTGTAGTTACGGGGGCTTACGAGGTGTGCCCAAATATCTATTAAATACATGAGCTTTTACTACCTTATTAACAAGTGACCAAATTACGCGATAAAATTTTACGCGAGTGATCTCTCGACAATTGAGGAATAAGAAACGTTGTCATGTTTATACATGGTTGACCTTTTGCCTAATAGTTATACCACTATCTATTTTAGACACATGTATATACGATCTCTCACAAAAGCCTATGTAGAGCTATGAACTAGTTTTGGCTAAATAAATAATTATATAGAAACTCGTGTTTTATTTTAAAATAAAGATTATTTAATAGCCCAAGAAAATTAGAAATGGGTGTATATTAGAAAACAGAGTGGTTCATTTATTTATAAAGTCATATTGATGGAGACATTTTGAACATTGACAAAACCCCCAGGAGTATGCTGGCGCATTACACTCAATCGTGATAAAGATTGGCTTTTCAAATTTACGATTGAAACCTTGAATGTATTTTATTATACATTGATTGACATGGATTGTGAAACAAATAATTGTTTTTATCGAAATTTGACGTAGAAATATTCTTATGAAAAATTTTGAGATCTCTCTTAGTATTAACCAGTGTAATTAATGATGGTGTATGAACTTAATTAAAAACACATCTAGTGATGTATGTACGTCTAATATTTGTATAGAATTAAACCGGTAACATTACCTTATATTCGCACTTCTGAATTTTTCGTCTCTGATGATCCAATATTTTATTTTACACTATCTAACGCGACTAAGCGCCTAAGTGTGCGATTTGCCTTAATGTCTCCGGAAGACTGACTTCTTACTGTCTCTTTAGTATATACGATTGGTTTACTGTACGATAACATTTTTAAATCCAACTCATTGGAATAATCATTGATGAAACTTGAAAACTTGATAAAACACCTCTTTCCGCCTTGTTTTAATTTACTAATATTATACGAAAGAGCGGTTATGAGACGACTTTAAATTTTACCAAGGATTTTGTGAGCATGACTAACGTAACTGATACACAAAAACCATAGAAATAAATAAACAAACATTTCGAATTTAGCAACCAACAAACGATCTCTTATCTACATCATGAAATCAAATGGAGAAATTCTGAAACAAATGAATCTAACTACATTGGTAGCAAACGAACATGCGGGCCACCTGATGGTAAGTGATCACCGCCGCCCATGGACATCCGTAACACGATAGAAATCACAGATGCGTTTGCCGGCCCTTGAAGAAGGAATAAGCTCGTTTCTTGAAAAATGGCAGATTGTAATTGTCCGGAAACACTGCCGCTGGGAGTTCGTTCCAGAGAACTGACGTACGCGGGAAAAATGAACGTGAAAACCGCACAGTGGAGGACTTCCAACCATCGAGATGATACTGATGAAATTTTAGTCTGTGGCGCGTTGTTCTGCAATGGAACTCAGCAGCAGGTATCAGTCGGAACAGCTCTTCAGAGCATTCTCCGTGGTAGATCTCATAGAGGACGCAAAGCGTCGCAACGTCCCTACGAAGCGCCAAAGAGTCAAGCAAGTCATGTGGTGGCTCTTCAATTGGTCATGCATTCTCCGTTCCAATACTATCGCAATTTGGGCAAGGACACCCTATATCATTAATACCATCTATTCCTTTGCAATGTGCAATTTGCAGAATTTAATAATTTCAGAATGTCAATACGATATCGTCTCGTGTCATCTATTTGTCATATTCCTTATCTAAAGGTGGAACTATGCCGCATTCCATAGACATCCTGTTTCGGCATGACCTCGAAATATACCTTACACAATCTATACCGCCCCGTTATACATACCTATGTTTGGTATATTATCTAGTGTAATAATGTATTCCAGACGTACTTTCTTTGACAACTATATGATTTCGTATTAGAGGTGAACTACTACCGATAGCACCTTCAATAGTCAGTGACAGCAATCGAACTTATTAGCATGGGTATTTATTATATTAGATAATCGTTTCAAAGTTTTCTTAGTGTTTGAGTATGGTACAATTTTTTATTTTCATATATTTTCTAGCATTGTTTCTAGTAAAAAATTCAGGGACTTATAATTGATAAAACAAATAAAAATCCATATTTATGATATTTAATAACTATAAGTATTCATATCAAGACCTCTAAAGTTTTATTTAGTAATAACAGTCAATTACTTACTTTCTTTACTAAGTACTATAAAGTTTTCATAGTTATTAAATTAAATACAATGTAATCATATAGTGAAAATTATTTTGAATGTAAAATAAATAACTAAGGTTTTGAACTGATTCCATGAGACGTTTTTGAATAATAATCCTATTTTTTTATATTTTAGTACAAAATAAAAGCACATTTGATGTTATGTCTCAATGTTTTCAAAAATGCCGATAATCCACTGAACGTAGAAGGGTGGCTACCTGTTAGTGTTACAAAATGTAAAACACTACGAAATATACTAAGTGACCTTATAGGGTCATTGTTAAGGGCTGATGTTACTTGCTTCCGCAGAAAGTGTACCTCTCATTCCCCTGAACGTACTCCCCGGGTGCTGCTCAAGATATTTTTGGCCGCTGCACTGTTTCATATAAATTTAACCTCGCTGTGACAAATAGAGTAATCAGTCAATCGGCAGTAATAAAAGATGGATAGTCTATTTAAACTACGATTAAATTTATAAAGTCATTATATAATGGCACGTTTTCTGTTGCGACATTCAACTCAGCCGTCGTTTCACTCGAAAGAACGTGACTTAATGAAGTTCTTAAAAAATTAAAAACAAAACTAAGATGAATGGAAATCAAACAATTCTAAAATGAATATTTAATTCGCTAGGCGATTTGCGTTCCGATCACGTTCGGCTCGCAACGTGTTAATCTTTCTGAGGGAAATGAGAAAACTTCACCCCAACAGCTTTCCGCTCGTCCTTTTAACGTGATGAACTGGTTTACGCTGTTTTGTTTTATTTTATCGAGGATTATGTGAGAATTTTTTAAATGCGAAATATTGCTTCTTTCAGAATATAAGTCAAATTTACTTTTAGGTTTTTTTGACACCAAATAATGTGATTACTTATAAAAATATATTTACATGAAATTTTCTTTAAACAACTTTTGTCACTCTCGTTCTATCTACACCGGTGGTATTTATTCCAAATTAAGATTTCTTTTTAATATTTTTGCTGTCAGTAATGTCAAGGATAATTCAGAAGAATTTCTTTCTAATACAGATAAATGAAAATTTTTTTAAGAACAATGATACTAATTGTGATAAAAATCGAAAGAAGCAAAAATATATTAAACAAAAAACAACATTCTCCCATTTTGTATTGGAGGATAGTTACTTTCTGACGTAAATCAAGGACGCCTTGTGATAGTCTCCTTAATCGAATGACATTAATATCAATTATAATTAAGGTATTCAGCCTGGCAGTCTATCTAGTCTAATTGTTTGAAAAATTTTCGCAGCTAGAATATATAAAAATTAGACAACCTAGCAACAAAATATAATAAACACATAATAAGTGACAGAATAGTTCTATCTCTGATAGTCGCAGTATGAATGGGCTATATCCATTCAATAATACATTAACAAAATTTTTAAAAATCGACCTCATCAATCAATTAAAAAGAATGCTTATTTTACTTGTATTTAGAATTACACGTAAAACAATAGACAAAAGTCAGTTTTATCTGCTCCCATCATTGAATTTTTTTAAGATAATTGTGTTTCTAAGTTTCATAATAAACAGTTGTGTAATAAGTTATTAGAATTGGATTTATCACTGTCTAACGCCGGCACAATTATCCAACCCCATTTCTGCGTCTCGCAAAGAGTATTGTGTAGATATGCAACTAATTAATTTTCAATCTTGTTATAATATATCGAGGAAGAAGAAGATTCTAAACACTTTTTTGTGTCGAACACGGAGAATCTTTTTAAAATAAAGTGAAACAAATAAATTTTATTAGTATAAAACTACGCTTATGTAAGATGGGTAAATTACTTTTTTTAAATAGCCAATGCTAACTGAAAATGAGGGAATAAAAGTCAACTATATCAAGGAACTTTGTAACAGACTTATATTTTAAAATAAACTGATAAACTGACAGTAATAAAATCCGTTATATATTTTTTTTTAAATAAGGAAGAACATCAAGCGTTTGGAGAAAGCATTAAAACAGATTCATCTTGACTCGGATAAATGGATAAAAGTTTTATGAACTTATTTTTTGACTACTATATTAACCCCCTGAACTGCCCAAAACCATAAAGATTTAAGCTCCAAGCAAACAAATGTAGACCCCATGAGGCATAAGTTAAAGACTGCTGGCAAGATAAGAGTAAAACTCAATAACAAACTATGTATTGTAAATTCATTCTTTTTTTTATACAAAATGTATTTTTTTACGTTTGTACACGTTTGTACTAAATCACGAAATTTACAATTCACAATGTTTGATAATGAAAAAAAACTTAGCCATTTCGATATCTGAGTCTTAAAAACTCAGCAACAGGGGTAACAAATTTGCAAATCCAAGACAAACATATTATAATTTAAATAATAATTTAAAAGTATTATGCCTAACGGTAGACAATTAAAGAATAAAAGAACAGAATATTAAGATTTATAGGTAAACAATCCTCAAAGACCCATCTGTTTCATCCAAGTTGATTCTATGTAAAGCCATCCGCTGACATTAATCTAAGTAAGTGTCAATTAAGTGGAAAATACGAGAAGCGTGAACGGCTATAAATACGTTTGTCCTGACCTCTGGAGTAAATATAAAGATTTTCTTAGCCTTCGTTAATGAAGCTACATATACATCTTACAAAGATAACAGACATGCATAGGACAGTAATACTTTTAAAAATATTTCATACGTAGCTCATACCGGAATAAGGCTCAGTACATTCTGATACATGTGTTAGTAGTAAAAGAACCTTTAAAATCATAAAAGCAAACGTTACTTTCTATAATTCATTATTTACAAGCTTTTTTTTTATATTTTGTTTTAGTCTGCAGACTCTTGGTCCGCACCTTTTTTTTGCTTACATGTAGTTTTTTTTTTTTTTGTTTTAATGACGTTATTGTTTTTATAGCGCTTGCATTTCCATTCTTTATGGCCATTTTTAGGTTGTAATCCACAATATCCCGTGCCGGTGCGTCCACAGCCCGACGAATAAACCTACTTATCGCGTCGTCAGTCACGTCGGTATAGTAGACACAGGTGTCGGTGTGCCTAGATATTGCCACTATAGCATGTGAAACGCTATCGTGGATTTGTACCCTTCTGCTCTTTGTTTGCAGGATCACCACCGATTTACAAGCTTAGAAGCTTTACCTAATACGCCGAGTTCTTCCAATCAACGAGTGCTCAGTGCTCGTGTTTAGTTGTCAATTTTTTCTAATTGCTTTAGTTTTTATAAAAAACTAGCTTAGAAGCACGATTTCATCTGCGTCATTTATTATATTAGCAGTATATTACATACACGGAGGAGAAAACATAACCACCACACCGTTTGCCCCACTTCGTAACGCAGAACTTATAAAAATCGTGAAGCTATCGCGGTAATCTTTTTTTGGACAAGGACTACTTGCTCAAGAAGAGACACAAAAAAAAATCGAAATCTTACGACTTGTTTTTGATGAATGAACTTCATGAATTTCATGAACTTAAGATAAGCCATTTACATTTTACACTTTGTGGTCTATATTCAGCTTACCCGGTCACGCGTTGCTGTAGCTCAGTAATTACATATTGAATTAGAATTATGATAAAATGTTTACTATTAGTATTTAGGTAATGCATCTGTCTAAAAACTTGATACAGCAAAAGCGAGGTTAACAGAGCTCGTGCACCATAAAATAAACTAGAAAACATTATAATCAAAACGTCGTGCCCATCTATGAGATGTCTCTTAACAGTCGACCCTAGAGTTTTCTGTCATCAAACTAGTTTAAAGCGCCATCTGTTTGAGACCAATGAAACTTACAACTACTAAAATAATCAACATTGACAATAATTTAATTTGTAATTTAAAAGTTGTAGAGGGCTTTAAACGAAATATAAATTATTTCTCAAATTGGACCAAATTTTACAAAAATGCCAACATTCATGAACATCGGTTAAGTAGTTTCGGATTTGATCGTGGACAAACATCATGACATTGGATTTTTATAAATTTAAATGACTAAATGGGTTGCAAAATATTTTTGTTTTAATAAACCTAGTCGCAGATTATCGAATTTGAACCCTTGGATAAAAGCAAGACACATTTTAACAAAAACATGTTTACGGACTGAAGTTAAAGGGCCGTTTGACGTGTTATGGTGAAACCCAAATTATTTCGATATTATTTTTTACCAGAATTAATCGTTGCTTCAAAAATATTGTGAAACGAGAATACGCTATAACAACCGACTAACAATTGATCAGCATTAAATAATTTAATACAATGTCCCTTTTCGCACTTTGTATTTCCTTGGTACGAAGTTACGCAACTATTATTATAATTGTTTCTATTGTTTAGATAATATCTTTCGGAAGGTTTGTATGTATAATACATGTATATTATCTATATATACATAAATAGATAAAACATAAGTGTCTATTTCCAACGTCAAAATACCTATCCTAGACACACCAACACCTGTTTACTATACCGATGTGACTGAAGATGCAATTAGTGGGTCCATCCAACAGGCCATGGCCGCTCAGGCGCTCAACATTGTGGATTATAATTTCAAAATGGCTATACAAGATGGTAATTAGAATAATTTCAATTAAAAATCCGAAGTATAATAGTTAAGTAAGGTAATAATTATAGTTGCTCACATTTAAAACAATTAATAACAATATTACTAAAATTAACGGCAGTAGAAAAAGATGCGGACAACGATTCTTCATGCAAAAAGAAATAAAAATAGTGAAAATACCAGCTGTTCACGAAATAGATAAAAAAGCACATACGATACCCATAAAAAGTAGTTTTTAAATTGCTTATCTGTTTACCTGTTCGTTCCAGCAAATTTTCGTAACGGTTACACAGATTTTTGAGAAGTTTCACTATTAGATAGCTGATCGTACGAGTATAAAAAGTAATTTGGGTTTTATTTTTGGAAATAAAAAATTATAGTTCCGCGCTAATATAAACATATATAAATACACAAAGTCACAAGCAGATGCTAGTCAACAATAAGTTTATCAATAACAAAATATTAATAAAAAGAAAATTAGAAAATGACAACGATTCCTACATAATAAACGCACACAAAGCCGCGGAGACAACTAGCTAGAACAAAGATCAATAGCGAGAAATATGGTTTCCATTCAATATCGAAAACTAATAAAAACTTGATAAATACCGAGATAAACTAGCTAACATACATAGAATATTCGTTCTAAATATAGGTAAGACAACGTTTGAAACATCTGTTCCTGTCATCAATACAACCCACTCGAGTTAAGCCATCCATGCCTCCTACAAACAGGTCAACATGATTGTCTGAACGTCTTACTAATAGATGTACCGGACATGTTAATTACTATCGAGGAATAATCTCGAATTAGTTCGTTATACTCTCATTCAAATGGAAACTTTGATGGATGCCTGGAATATTTTATAAACATTAATATGTTAAATGAAATTTTATTTTTACAGCCAACCTTGCATGGACTCTACCATACTTCGCCATTTTTTTTACTCTTTCCATATTTTTAAGTTTGTTTACATCCTTAAATAATTTCAAATAACTAGAGATCCTAAAGATCAGAACATACCTATGGGTACTCGGTGACAGATTTTGAACTTAAGAATTGTAAATACTAAGACGGGCACTGGAATTACTACCACTGAGATTTAATTAGATTGTGGATCTTTCGACGGTCGCTGTTATTTCCAAGTTGCACTGTGCTGAATATGAGATACATTATTGTGTATAAAAATACGCTATAAGTGAGCGATCTTCATTTTATTCCATTTACTTCAAATAAAGTTTGAACCCTCAAATTATGACCCAGCTAAAGATTTTTAGAAATGGCCTATAACACAATTCATATGTTAAAATATATACCGAAGATGCGAGACCAATATTATTATAATTTCTCACTATATGGAAAAACTGATTCGACGTAACATTTCTTATGAAAAATTGTTATGAAGTTTAGCTCCGTTTCAATTTTTCCAACGGACTGTTTCCGATCTCCTGGGAAATTATAACTTGCTGAAGACTTCATCGCTGTCTCTCTTAATACAGCTCCCTCATTAAGATCTCTTTCATTTTTCACTTTGTATTATTACTTACGAAATATGACCGATGCTCTGCCTTTAGAGGTATACTTGAAATATATTATTATTGCTTTCCATACAGTAAAGTTTCTATGAGTTCTCGTTTATTCTTAAGCGTGAGATGGACACCGTGCATGAGCTAAATTTTTCGACGTACCGTCTTCGATTCAATTTAATAGTTTTTATGTAATTTCGAGAAAAAAAGTCGAGGCAGTCATAAGGACTGCCGATAGAAGTGAAAGCTCCAAACAATGAAATAAGTGTGTTATTATTTGAATTTTCATATTAATTATAGTGTGAATGACAATATTGGAGTTTCAGAATGTGTTTATTAAAATAAGTGTGATTTTTATATCTATTGGCGCTCGGGGCAATATTTATAAACATTTTATAAAGTCTATTTATCAAGTAAACGTATAATAAGCTGCAAAATATCAATATTACATGTACATAGGCTCTTATACTACGCGTCGCCAGAATGATAGGAGCCGCACAAGCGCATTACGGCCGGTCATGCTTACGTATGTCATGACACTAAAGTATAAATTCATTTCCTGCCAAAAATACCGCTCCACGCGTCTAAAGAAATTTTCACTAAAACTTATCATTTTGTTTAGTATCATATGTTATTCATGTTACATGTGGATACATTTACGTTTTTTATATATTCATTATATCTGTTCAGTACACTATATATTTTTAGTAATATGTATTAATTTATTCATTTTCTTCATTTCTCTTATATTTGCACTACCTTCAAAACTTTTATATGTGACGTGATAACAAACACTCGTTAGTTGGAAGAAAATGCCTATTAAGCTCGCCAGTATACCAACTAGAAACTGCAACAGAAATTTATTATTTATTGCAATTTATTTTTATTAAAAAGTCAAAAATAGACCCCAAAATATGGTAAATTTAATTTATATTTTTTGCATGGAACCTGAATTCGCTACTTACTATATAACTCCAAATACATAGCTACAAACATCATAAAGAGCCTTAGTGTTTGATGCCAAAACAATAAGGAAACACCTTATGTGTATATGGTAAGTCAACAATTCATGTTCATTCATGTGGCATTTGGTCTAAGACAGCTTGGAATGTTTGCATATAGGCCAACACAGCTGTAGACGAGCCAGACTATAACTACCTATTAGATCAGCTTGACAAGTAAGGTAAATTTATTGACTAGGCATGCGGAATAGTTTGGATGACACTGAAGCTGTGCAAATTAATTTTAAGGACATTAATCTAATACTTCGGAGTTATTATTTATATGCTTATATCCGCATATATTTCAACTCTCAGTGTAACTTATAAAGCGATTGGTTAGCCACTTATAAATAAATTTAACAGCTGCGCCCCAGATAATAAGATGCATTTCTGGCCTGCAACCCATTTATCAAGTACTAACCGTGCAGACGCACTCTATAGGAACTATTTGAAAGACACCGTTATGAATAATACGTAATTTTTGAAATTAAAGAAAAGGAAATAACTTTAATGCACTAAATCGCACTATTTTATACCTACATTATTTCAGGTCACATTGCATTGAACGTAAGACGTTGTAACGCCACGCTTTTTCTGATTGTCTCCGAGTCAGAAATACATATCTCATCTTACCGCTTCTCCCCCATATTATACTCTGGAAAAGTGGAGACAATACCACTCATGTTTATCTGAGATGTAGCTGCTCCATATGAGGGCTATACGTAAATGAACTTAATATATTCAGATGTTTTTATTAGGTTTCACAAGGCCGGAGTCACGGGCACAGCTAATGTTAATTAACGACAAAGTAAATCCACCATCCATTCTGTGTACACAATAACTAATTTATCATCCAATATCGGAAATGAAATGTAAGCGATGTCAATGTCAAACCAACTCCACTTCAAACGTCCATTCAACTAATTTCGTATGAACACATATGGGACACGATGTCGCTTGTCACTTAGAATACTCGCGGAAAAGGGGTCCCAATATTTGGTAGGGCGCCGATCCTCCTATCAAAAAAAAAACCCTGAAAACCGTGGGACGGTCGTTGTAATAAGATCTATTTGTTATACAGTGGTCGCTTTGATAGATTCTCGTGACATACGGCCGTATACAAGATACGATTTGTTGGACGATTGCTCAATGAAAGATTGAAACTCTGAACTTTATATAAGTAATGGTGACTTATCATTCATATTATCATTCAGCTGTGAGCAGATTCAAACTACAAATGTACCTACGAATTTTTTGGAAGAATCGCGTACATTTACTAGTTAAAATTGACAATTAATTTCTGGTGCACGTATTTTAATAAATTTCATCTATCTAGTACTTTTAAACGACCAATTCCTAATATATTTTTATATTTGTATATATTCAGGATCTCGAAAACGGCGTCATCCATTTCCGTGAAACCTAGTATGTAGGTAGTTTCGGGGATGATAAATCGATCTAGCTTGATTTTATCCATAGACAACTTTTTTTAACAGAGATTTCAGGCATTGAAAAAATATAGCTAGAATATGGAGGTAAATATCGTCGCCGCTGTCAAAACAAAAATAGCTCAGGTGGAACTTGGGTGCTTCGAAAATCTGTGTAACCCCAGTTCTAATCAGAGTGTATATAATTTTTTTTTGTTTTGTAAAACTGATAATTTTTTAAGGCAACCATAATTTAATGTTTATTTTAATGAAATAAATAATTTTATTATTATAATTATGAGTGAGATATGTTTTTAATTTTTTTTTATCTGAAGAGATGCTAATTTTGTAAGGCAAACCTAACAGTTTATTTTAATAAAAAAATGTTTTTAGCCTTGGTCGTCCAGGTACTATGTAATAACTAAGTAATAGCGATGCGTGTTCGGGTTAGCTAGTTGTTTTATAATATGTCACGTATACAATTAATTTAATTTTAAGTAATAAAAGTCGAATACAGCATTATTATTGTTTGACAAGCTTAACGACCATATGTTCAATACAGTTTCGAATGCGAACAATAAATTCTGTCAGAATTCATGCGTTCAATTTCTGTTGTACCAAAAATATGAGACAATAACGCAGCGATACCCATACAGTTATACGTGTTAGATACTGTAAAGGGATATATATTTTTTATGGCGTTTACAATGTAAATCATATATTAAAGGGTACCTATTTTTGTTATATACAAAGCAAGAGATAACTCAATACGATCGTAGAGGTTTCAAATCTTCAAGTTTCAAATCCTTGCAATATGCAGTACACGAACGTCTTTTTCTAGTTACTTATGTACCTCAGTAGGGTCAGCACAATATATTTTCTTCTTCCACTCTGTTCTTGTAACTGTGAACTAAATATTCACATCTTTTTTACTCATATAGTTTTTTACACAATCCATTTATACCAGTGGTTTTTTTTTTTCCTTTTTGTTTTAGTCTGCAGACTCTTGGTCCATTTTTGCTTAGATGTAGTTTTTTTTTTTTTACGTAAAAATCGTATCCGTGAGCATATATATTATGTATATATACATATATATATATATATATATTATTATTATTAGTAATTTATTAAATATTCACTGTTTAATTATTATTAACTTTTTTTAATGGTTTAATGATGTTATTGTTTTTATAGCGCTTGCATTTCCATTCTTTATGGCCATTTTTAGGTTGTAATCCACAATATCCCGTACCGGAGCGTCCACGGCCCGACGAATGAACCTACTTATCGCGTCGTCAGTAACGTCGGTACAGTAGACACAGGTGTTGGTGTGTCTACCAGTGGTTCACTGATTTTTTTCTCATTATCCATTTACAAAATTTAGCTGGTTCCAGGGAACCCAATGCAGTTACATTTCTACCATATTCCCAAAACTCAACAAAAAATGTGAACGTGTGTGTTAAGTATGGAAATTTGCATTGCATTTGTGGTGGCGGCAACTGCGGCTCTTTCCAAGTCTCAACACGTTGTACTGAATAGGGCCTATGCAAGTTTTTACATGTGACAGTCGCTGCGCTTCTTAACATATTATCTGCCTACATTGACAACCGCAGTCAAGCCAATAACAAGTTCATCACTATCGAAAGTGGATAAATTAACATGGACCACGATTTACGACTCGTAAATCCCCCTTTTTTTGGCACGTCAACGTAGATCCCCGTGGAATCTTCCTGGATCTCTGAAGGTCCACTTGAACCTCTTTGGGAACAATGATGATTATCTTCACCTGTCTTCCTCTACCCCTATATTCGTCCATTTTAATAATTTCCACGGCCACTGAAGCTACAAAAAGCGCATCTGGTCACTGTATAAGGAACCAATGAAACGATTACTTAAAATATTATCATAAAGATTTATATTTACACTATATTTAATATACATTTATATTGTAATTTAGATTTTGAAGATAAAAATATATTTAGTGGTTTTTGCATGATGCCCGGACACCGGCATCCCTTAATTATTTATAGATTTAGGATTAATTGGTAAAATGGAACGTAACATCTAAGCGGATGTTGTAGGACTCTGTGGTATATTGTTTTCTAATATGGCGATTTGCAATGGTGTTGAGTAATAAGACGAGACGTGTTTAAAATTAAGAGTAAAGTGGTGTAGACATTTGTGTGTAAATAAAGTGCGAAAATACTTGTTTGGGTTTTATTGGATCCCACATAGAAACATTACCTTCCCAATGTCTCTAGCTATATAAAGTATTCATCGTAAGCCTTTCTCTGGACGGAGTAATTTTAAACTCAATAAATTCCGAAATATTTACTTATTCAAAAGCAGCCCTTTTTGAGATCTTCAAATGACAAAAGTTTCCTCTAATTTCGAGACACTTCGACACGATTCCGTTTTCGTATTGTTTTGTCGTATTCAATTTACTCGGTTCTTGTTTTTGCGGGGAGTTTTCTTCGGGGAATTTTATTTAATGCGATCCTTACGTTTCTGTTTTGTATGATTTAATTTCAATACAAACGAAACAGGGAGTTTGTTTCTTCGTGGAATTCGTATTGGTAATTGATGTACGAACATCGGCTGGTCATTTTCTTGGAGCGATATCGTGGAAGCAAATGGTATTATACATATTTCGTAAGGTCTCTTAAAGTGAATTCTATAATCTTGTATGGGACAAGTTTTGAGTTTCCAATAACAGTTTACTTATTTGTTTGAGAGGATTCATATTTTTTTCTTGTAGCTAGTTAAGTTTGGGAACACTTTAACTTACTTTCAAAAAAAGTGACTAATAAAATCATCTGATTGTATTAAGTTCATTTACTTATCTACTTTTCCTTTGTATTTAAGTCACGTCGTCATTAAAATTATAATAACATTTGATATAATAGAGTGAACCAAATGAATCTAAGACTAAATGTTACTCGAGGATATGCTCTATAAATTTCTTGATGCGGTTTTATCGTGAATACAGTATCTTAGCAGTGATGTGTGTTCAAACCTACAGACAGACATTACTAAAGGTAATTGAAATGTGTTTCCTTACTTATTCCAAGACACCAGCGACACACTTTTTAAAACACACCAAATAATACTATAAGTATGAAAGTTCAGTGCGGCAAGAGATATTGCGCAGTCTCTTGTGTATGGCATGGCGTCGCTACGTCTCAAACACTCGCGATACCAATAATAAAGTTTACCCGCGCCTATAGATATTTCCCATCAAAAATTTTAAAGCTTTTGTGAAATACATACCAAATTCATTGACATGTATTCTACATTGAATTAAATTAATAACAATCGTAAGCTAGGTATTAAATTGCAAGCAATTAACAATGGTCCGCATGCGTTTGACTAACTTTCCCGAATTCCCAATCCTATTACGTCGCGATTGGGTAACTAAAGTACAAGCGAGCACCCCGTCAAACCCGACGAAGTTAAGTAATTGCACGGATTGCCTGTCCTGGTCTCACATCCTGGTTTAGCATATAAATTTGTTATTCAGAATACATTAGGCATACGCCATGTTACGATACTACGACGCGACACGACTCTAGTGATACCAACTTGTGACGGCGGAGTTTTTGGCGGAATTTATTTTAGAACTGACTCTATGCAACAGTTGACCATATGCTCTTTTTGTAGCTGCAGTAGACGTCGAAATTATTAAAATGGACGAATATAGGGGCAGAGGAATACAGGTGAAGATAATGATCATTTGTTCCCAAAGTGGTTCAAGTGGACCTTCTGGGAGCCAGGAAGATTCCACGGGGATCTACATTGGCGTGACAAAAAAGGAGGGTTGACGAGTCGTAAGTGGTGATCCACGAAAATTTATCAATTTTCGATAGTATATTTTTATGTTATTTAACTTTATATTTTGTAATATTGATGGTGTTTTACGTAATATAGTATGGTTATTGTGCATAAGCGAAATGGATGGGAAATAATACCACGGAGCATAGAATCTAACTTACCACAAAAACTCTCTGGGAAGTACTAACAAGAAGGCCACCATCTTGTTAGAATATTGAAATGATAACAAAAACCTTGTAGTATCACTACCTACTCGACAACGGCAGTAATAATCTATCAGAAGATTGGTTGGCAACAAAAAAATATTACTGTATAAAATAGTATTTACGTGCATTTGTGACGTAATATTTATCACGAATGAAACATGTATACTGTCTATCTTATGTTAAGGAAATATTGTAAATAATAACTGTTTTTATTGTAGTATAAAATGTGTTGACATTATGCTTGATCAATAAACGCGGTGTCAAACAATAGACACCTCCGAAAGATCTAGAATTTGCCAGTAGTAACCCCTATTATACCAGCCTCTAAGCCTCGTAGCCTTTCATTGCTTGATACCGGAAGTTGACAGACTATATATACACTGTATACTTATAGTTATCACATTACAGCCCAAAACTATTTTTGAGTCCGACAATGTATCTCACCAACCGCAAGAGAGCCGTAATTTTGAGTTCATTTATAATGGTTTAGTACACCTGCGGACTCAAATTAACATCTTGTATACCAGAATATAATGTAAATCACAAGCTTTGGATCGGAACACAGAACCTTGCATAGGCTATCCAATTCTCTATGTAATTCTTAGTAAGTTTTGTTTCTTTGTATATATTGTTAGGAATCTTGAACAATTATTGATTATTAAAAACAGAACTAGCCAATTTAGATAAACTGTTAAGAATCAATTCTAACGATGAATCACTTTTAAGTAACGTCTCAAGTCATTAGTAACTCCTCCGATATAGTCTATAGTAAGTCATTAGTACGGAGAGTGGATAAAAATATTATTTTAACTATCAGTGCAAATCCCTGTTCTGACTTCAAACTTATTTGTACTGGCATAAATATTACGTGCTCCTAATATGAAGCTTGATTACAAAAGTTGTATCGAAAACTGAGTAAGGATCATATTCGCGCGGAGCGTCGATCCGTACATATCTCTATTCAAAGATGCTACATCTACATTTAGTTGTGTACAACTAGAGCGCCCGGCGGACGTTGTCATACCCTCAAAATAAAAACCTTGACAAATTGTATACCCTATACCTGCCTCGTGAATTATTTTATATACTGGTGAATACCGCGTGAAAATCCGTTCAGTAATTTCTGAGTTTACAGCCAACAGACAGATGCGGTAAGTGATTTTGTTTTACAATAATAGGTCTTTACCTATGAAATTGCCGTTTTGTAGTATTGGCCATTTCAAATCAAAATAATTTTTGTTTGGCTAAGAATTCTAATTTCAAATTAATTTTATTTTAAAAACATGGAATTCTTTTTCCAAAAGTAGTCATTTCTTTATTGATTAGTATTACATTTTCGTTAAAACGTTACGTTAAAAATTCGAGTAATTATGGAATATGTATTAAATTTTTTCATACAAAACGGCAATTTCATAGGTAAAGACCTGTACATAAGTACACACACACATTTTTTTCATAATGTCCTGAGTACCTCAAACCTAATTTTTTGACAGTAAATGCAAAATACGTAAAATATTTCAGGTAAAACATTATTTTCAGTAATTTATTCTTAGTTTTAATGGTTATATATGCGATTGGTTCTCAATCACAGATCGATTACATGCCACGAAAGATGTCTTGTATGATTGACGTTACTCATCCAAAGTTAGCCCCGACGATTTTTTATTGACAAAATAATCTAAATAAAGTTGTCGTGACATCACGGAATAGAAAATTAACCTTAATTAATTCTAAGTACTCAAAGTCTGATTAAAATCCATTTTATTGTAGCTTTTTTGTCGTCTATCAAAGACGTAGATAAATATTTATAATATGATGAAAAAGAACTTTATATTTTTTACTTTACTAAACAGACTATTATATTAGTTTTGATATAATTTGACACAACATTAATTTATAAAACTTTAAATTATATAGTAGGATCAGGTAGCACGTGACCAATGTATCCACGTGTCAAGTCCACTTGCTTTGAACATTGTAAATTAATTCAAAACAAAACCCATCGGGAGTTGACCGACGATTGGAGCTGCCATCTTCTATGGCTTTGCTACCGTTCAAAGATGGGGTATGTGTTTGTCGTTATTTTCGATATTAAGTTCTATATATACTCGGACTCATAGATACGTATACTCATAGAATACGATTTTCTCGTTTATTTATCTTCTGTTCTAGAATTTTATGCAATCAAAGATTAACTTTGATAATGCTACAAATCACAGATTTTTCAAGCTTCCTTCTATTTTTTTATTATTGTTCTAAAACTACTTCAATATATCTCTGTTATAAACGAAACACTATTGACTGCATTACTATTGTATTTTGCATGGTTGACGGCTTAAAACAATCACGATGCCTGTGCAATGTATAAAAAATTAATTTATGATATTCGTACATACAAAACCGTGACATGCCTCGTTCTCAAATATCGAAGTTAACGCTAATTCTGCTATCATCAGTAAACGTTATGTAACGAACCAAATAACATATTTACATTATGTATGTACGTCTCGCATAAATAAACAATGTTCCTGGTCCAGAAATTAGGATACATTTTTCTTTATCTCGTATTATTCCTGGTAAACAAATATGAAATTGAGATTTTTAAAGTTTAGTAATTATTAAAGTAAAAACTATTTTACGCGCTTTGAGCGGTATTTTTGGTAGTGACTAAGTATATTAAAAAATTAACAGTGATTGGTTGAATTGTTAAAGCGTGACGAATAAACTCACTTTCATATTTATAATATTAATTAGGATGACACTGTACCAATATCATTCTAAGGATTCTTCATGCATTGCGCATAAAGATAGCTCTCTCGGATTAGAGGATTTCAATCAACTTACTTCACATTTACTCTTATATTGTGGCCACTAAATAAAAATCCTTATAAATTATAGTCTATTTATTTTTTAAAGTATAATACTGTAAAGTTTTATTAAGATTAGTTGAGTAGTTTTTTCATTATAAGGCTAAAGAAACACATGTAGATACATCTTCACAAGTTTTCTAGCAATACTTTTCTTTAAATAAACCTCAAGGAAATGATCTAAGGTTACTAAAATCGGTTCCGTAATATCTTATTTTAGATTATTACTGCCATTGTCAAGTAGGTAACGATATTCCAAGTTTTTAGCGAACACATCAATGTTTTAGCAAAATGGTGGCCCGCTTGTTATCACTACCCAGGGATATATTGGGGCAAGTCAGAATTCATGTTCCATGGTATTGTTTCCATCTTCTTCACTTGTACACAATAACCAACCTATATTACGTAAAACACTGCCTATATTACAAATTGTAGAGTCAAGTAACACAAGATTTTGAATAAAATAAAAAATCCACTAGATCACATTCCAAGATCCCTCCAAAAACTCCTGATAGTTTTAGTTTTATAATTAGCAGAAGTGAACTGTTCATTATGACCTTATTCTGTCAACTGTACTTAACTCTAACGATAATACTCACTCAACCCTAAAGTTACGTTACAAGCCACCATTACCAAACTAGCAAACCCCATCAACACAATAGCAGAGCATTATCAGCACTCTAACCCTTGTACGTATAATGCCCGCTTCAGATATATAAAATGATTTGGAATTTACATTTATAGAGGTGGTAATATTTATAGATTTCCAATGCAGGAATAATCTAAATGTTAATTTTCATAGTGAAATTAATGAAGAAACTAATTTATTAAACATAAATTACAGTATAAATAAAATATTCAAATAGATTACCTCAATAGAAATATCTTTCAAAAATTGTTTCCTGGATTTGTGGTGCTAATATCGAAAGGGACGGTTTTAAAATATAACATCATTAAATGATGATGTCTTGTTTATCATTCAATCAATCACAAATATAAAAGCATTTACCTTAAACGGCAGACAAAACAAAGCATTACTGTACATAGATGCGAATTATTCCCAGTCATGTGGGTTCACACTGATGTTCCGCGTTAGAATGTTCCTTGATACTTTTCCACGAATTGACTACCATAAATTGAGCCAGCCCATCAGTCTTAGTAGCTCCATTGGACGTTGTGGATGGGCACTTCAGGCATAATGCCTAAATGGCTACTAGCGCTAGAGCGCCGAAGAAGTCGGTCCTTGACCTGGGCTGTTATCTTACATACGATGTGGCATATTGAGCTATACTAACCTACCTTTATATGTGTCGCATTAACACGTTTAGTAAGTTACCAAGAAGGAGAAAACGTAATAACCCTTTCGCATGTGTATCTACCGTGTCAGCGTCATCATTATCAGCATGTAAGAGACCCGCTGCAAGGCCATAGGCCTCTTTTCGTAGGAAGATATGGGTATAATGACCACGCAAGCCAAACTCCGAGAAAAACACAGTTCTATATTTTCCCACACACAGTAGTATTACATGAACATTTCTCAGGTTCAGGTTTCCTCACCACGTTTTCATTCACCGTCAGCCGATAGTGCTACCAATTTAAACTAGTATATGTACGCGAATTTCGAAAAATTCATTGGTACATGCCAGGGTTTTAAACTGCGGACCTCGGATTGATATTCCACCTGTAAAACCACCACGACATACCGTTTATGCATATGAATAAGTGAATATAGTGGCATTGTATCACGCTTAATATGTTCGAGGGCTTCACTGTAGGGATTGGAACTTCCCAGTTTATTTTAGCTAACTTTTACACACTTCCACTCGATTCGTTTTTTTATACTCTCACCGAATTTTTTTGTCCAACAAATATGAAGAAATATAATAATATCTCATCCATTCACCTGAACAAGTTATTAGTTCTCCGTCACCATTTCCCTTTGGGGGTAAGAGCCCGTACAATAGAGAACAAAAGAGTCGCGCGTGACGAGTTCAACTGTGATTTAGTATCGTTTCTAAAGCACATTGTGTGTACATTATCTGCGCACTGTATGCGGTTTGTGTTGAGAAAGGTTGGAGGACGTGGATTAACAATAAATTATGTAGGTTGGTTGATTTAAATTCTGCCTACTAAGTATAGATTTATTCGGATTACAAGGTTTAATTGTTTGGGAGCAACTTTTTTGAATTTACCGAATTACAGATTTTGGAAAATTTGGATATCTTTTACTTCAATTGTTGATTCTCAATTCGACTAAATTTTGTATCCACGAGTCATTGAATAACAGAATCATTGTTTCTCACTGAACCAGAAGATTTCAGATTCTAAATAGTTACTTGCATTTACAATATAACAAATTATATTCTATTTTTACTACGTATAAATGATTTCAAAATTTTTTGCCATAAATAAACAAACATCTTGGTTGGCCCCTTATAAATAAATTTAATAGCTGCGCTCCAGATAATGAGATGTGTTTCTGACCTTCATCTCATTGATCTAGTACGGAGTATGCAGGCGCATTAGGTAAGAACTTTTTGAACATCAATGTGACGAAAAGACAAGAAAATTTAAAAATGAGAAAAAGAACAAATCAAAATTGACACATTCTTATTCTATATCATTCATTATTCTATATTCTTCTACGCCGCGCCGTCACACTATTGCACCGCTTAATTTTATGTGAACGCATTGAAGCCCTTTGTGCCGCCCGCCCTTGAAGAGAAATTTGATCTCTAAAAGGAATCCCGCATACAGCACCATATTTCGCCTTGGACGCCGCTACTCCGTACGGGGTGTTGAGTTGCAGGTTAGTCCACGCTTTTTATTTGGGGTTCTTGTTATTTTATTTATTTATAGGCAAGGCCACCATCCGCTCTTTCGCATTCATTTTATTTTTCACCACATATTCCTGGTGGGGCCTATTTACACGGTCCCACCAGCCCCTTTACATCATAATATCACGTTTGTTCATTACTAGAATGAATTTAATCCAAATATTTTCTATGTGAAGCTAACGATACTGAATTTCTATATTAAACAAATACAAATGTTATCTTAATCTTCAATTTAAACCTCCAATAGTTAAGTCAATACGCGTTAATTTAAGGCTATAAAGATAATATTCTGTAAAAGAATTTTAGAAATAAAGATATTTGGTTTTGTATCGAAAATATCCAAGTAACGAAAACTCAGTAGCATAATCCAACAAAATGCCATGCACCAGCGACGTCCAGATTTCTAAACAATACATCCTTAAACCTCGCAAGTCGCACAAAGCGAAGTTCGTTTCGAATGGAAATCTCGGGAATTTTCATGTAAATTTATGGGCTGTTCTGCGTTGCCAGTTGAAATTAGTCGTGTAAATTTTTTGTGAGGATTTCACATTCGTCATGTTTGCGTACAGATAGAGTTTATACTTTTACAACATGCAATAAAAAAAATATTAAAAGTTAAAGACTTATCTATACTAATAGTATAAAGCTAAAGAATTTATTTGCTTGAACGTGCAATTCTCAGGAACTACTGGTCTGATTTAAAAAATTCTTTCCGTGTTAGATAGCTCAATTATTATGGAAGTATATAGGCTACATATAATCACACTAAAACCAATGGGAGCACTAATGAAGAATGTTACAAAATCGGAGTTTTTTTTTTCTTTTGAGAACTTCTGCTGCGTGTTAACATTATCTCTAAGTCTATTCCCCGCGGATGAAGAAGCAGATAGAAGCTAGTGTTTTTATAAAAACAGATATAATAAATTCTATTAATATTGTAATTGTTATGCTTGGAAAGAAAATATGATGCAAGGCACTTTTTCATGTATTTAGATTAATTCATTCGGCTCGACTCGACAAAAAGGAGCAAAATACGTGTAGTCGACTATAGTCATTAACATATTAATCTATACAAATATTATAAAGAAATAAAGTTTGTGACGTTGTAGGAGGTAATCTCAGGAACTACTGGTCCGATTTGAATAATTATTCAGTATTATATAGCTCATTCATCGAGAATGGTTATAGGCTATATATCATCACGCTAAGTTCCATAAGAGCGGAGCACAGATGAAAAATGTTTCAAAATCGGGATGTTTTTATCTTTTCAGAACTGCTGCGTGTTAGTGTATCTATTCCACGCAAACGAAGTCGCGGGTAGAAACTAGTCTTGTCTGTTATAGATTTTAATCATTGATATTTTTATATTTTACAGTTACATACCATTAACATACGTTAGGTTCAACTGTTAACCAAGGACACGTTTTCAATTACGTTATTGTTGCTATAGCTAATAATATATTTCGGTCTTTGCATTACTAGTTTCAGATTTCTTAGTCGGCGGTTCGGTTTGAGACGTTAATGTAGAAACTTTTATTCATCTCACTTCAACAAAGACATAAGATAGCGGCAGTGTATTTATTTCTTGTTTTAAAATTATGTCAACAAATTTCGCAAGCATCAATTAAATTATCGAAAATACATTGGAATCACAGAGTTCATTGTACAACAATCCAATAACTTGTACTTTAATTATGTTATAAAAATTACCATGATGGAATACACGTTTCAATATTATATTCATCATTCCGTTTTCATTATCCGTTTCGTAACCCTCGTATGCTTGTAACAGCCATTATCAGAAATCTTCACGTGTCACCGAACAAAATACAAGGAAGGGAGCAGCAAGCTCGGTTAATTCGAGTAATTCTGGCTCCGATTGAATGATTCTGTTTAATTCTTATTACATTTGGTGCCACAAGGTCCTTACTTATAAATATATCATAATTGTGTATTATGTAATAACTGTCAATAAATGTAATTATTAATGGAAGTCACACAGAAATTGGGATTACTGCATTTTATTAATTTCTATAGCGATACAATTGGAATATTGCTTTAATATCCAAGATTGTTCAGATTGTTGACAATAATTCATAGTATTACTAAATAAAATTAAAATAACTCAATATTTAACACGAATGGTAGAGCATATGTTAGTTTCAGCTGTGGAAGTACCATCGTGTTATATTTGCAGCGAATCAGAAATGTTTAAGACTTTTGTTGCCGATTATACATAGTTATAAAATATAGCATCAATTAAACAGCAGATAGACTACGTACTAGTTTGTTACTGAATAATATTGAAAAAAATGTATAAAAAGTAAACGAAATACGCAAATTTCCCATGCGAATTTACAATCGGTCTATCAGAATTTTACAGCATGTAAATGGGATATTTACAGCCTTGATTGGTATGTTACTCCTCTTTCATCAGACAGAAATATGTTGATAAATACTGTGTGTTTAAGCCTTTACAAGGTTGTAATATTTATAAATCAACTGATTGAAAAACTGTTTGATGGATTTTATGTTTCTGTCTACAAATATGAATTACGGAACTTTCCGATTCATTGCGCATCTACTTTGGAGTTATTTTTATTTCAATTTTGCTCTAATAGTTTTTTTTTTATTATTAGTTTGTTTGAAGTTTATTTTAATTTGGACTTAGGAGCTTTGAATAATATTTGGGACTACCAAATTAAAACAAAATAAATACCTAAAATTTTAAACAATAATAGCTTAATGATATCTTGGCATAATATTGGTATATTTTACAAAACTCCAATTCCAACAAAATCTTGATAATTGCTATTACCATATAACTGGATCTTATATAGAATTGCAAACTCCAAGCACTACCAAGAACTCCTCGCAGTTAAACTAGAAAAAAAACAGTAAGCATAATAAAAATCATTCTACAACCTTCGTCTATATTTTTAAAATTCCAACTACTAGTTACATCTACTTCCAGTACCGAATACTTTCTAATTCGTGAAGTTCTATAACTCCAAGTTAACATTATATAGTTCATTATAACACGCTACTAATAATTTTAAGACTTTGAAATATATGATATAACGGCAAGCCTTGCGAAGTAATTTAGGTTTTGGGAGACCTAAAAACCATCTAAGATTTATTACAAGACGTAAGGAAACCACGTAAACCTTTCTACGTTGTAATTAAGCGCGTGACTTGCGTAAAATTGAATGCTTTCCTCTCGACACCCTCGGGCAATAAGATAGCGGTGTGATTAATTATCACCAGGATATCGTTGAAGGTAAGTCGGGTGTATGTTCTTCTACCACGCTAGGTCCTTATACTTAGCATTTTGATTAACATAGTTTGAACCAGCTTGTAGCCCTGAATGCTGTAGATATTAAGCAAGCGAAAGCATCATTGTTAGCAAACTCATGTAAAACTGCACTATTAATTTAATTATAGATAAACTTGAGCTCTTTTGGATACATATATGGCTTGACACTTCATTGGGATCACTGTATGTCTGTAATTACAGTGTGAATGTTCCCAATAAACTTTGCTACTATTCTTCGCTTAAGTGGTACTAATTTTTTTGCTTAATCGTATGGCTAAATAGATTATCCATCTTTTATTATCGTCGTTTGATTAACTACTCTATTGGTCGCTGGATGGTTCAATTTATATGGAACAGTGAAGTGGGCATATCTTTGTTACTCTTTAGCACCACCCGGGAAGTACGTACAGGGAAAAGAGATACACTTCCTGTGGACGTAGGTAACACTAGCCCCCTTAAATGGTACAGCACTGTCATATATATGAGGAAGGTAAAAGTTAGTGTTTAAATTTTCGTGATGTGAATTTGGAAAATGAGTACTTCGTGGGAATTGAACATCAGAATGTAATCCACTACAGCTTGTATGATATAAGTACAGCGAAAATCAAAGAACCGATTCCAATACCAATTGTAATTTCTTACTCCATTCTCAAGAGAATTAAATAAAACATTTATATGTTGTATAACTAATATCCATATATAACTTATCTGTTCTCAGCATTCCCTGCCAATGTCATACTCCTATAAACAGAAAGGAGAGAATTCCACTTTCCTAAAATATGGTAAACTGTTAAATTCAAATCTTAAAACTATTGTGGCGATATATCGTTACTGGAATAAAAACATATTTCTCTTTGCCAACAGATCTTATTCGCTTCATTTACTTTAGTTAATCTTTTTTTCTAACTTATAGGTTCTGGCATTTGATCACAATCTGATCTGATGTTAAATAACAATAGGTAAGATGATAAACACGCCAAACTTTGGAGCACGGGCTCTCAAGTAAAGCTGCCGTAATATACTAACAGGTACTGAGCGATAGATTTTTAACTCGAGGGTGTAGATGCTAGATAAACTTAGAAACGCATCGTGCTATAGATTCATCAGGTTGTTTTTGTTCACTGAAACCCCCGACTCAGGATTGAAGACTCAAATTTACATCCATTGACGCGGAGTACGTACACTCAATTAACTAAGCCATCATGGCTTACACATCTTCAAATACATATTTACCTATTTTGAAAACTTGTCATATTTCTTGAAATTCAACTTTACAGCCTACAAGAGGTCCACTGCAGAGCCAAGGCCCTCTTCCCGTAGGAAGTTGTGGACATAATTACCACGTTAGTCCATGAAGTATTGACAATTGCAAAAAATCCACAATAATATATTTTTCCCACATACGGTTTTCTCAAGTTCAGAAGTCCTCGTGTTTTTCTTTTCACCGTTAGCTGATGGTGTATTTTCGTAGTCCGGTGAAGCTGTAAAGGCCTTGCAAGTCATAGCAAAGTCAGTTTTTTTTTTTTTTTTTTTATTGTAGCACGGCAAAGTGACTGCACTATGCCTGATGGTAAGCATAGTACAATCCAAAAATAATAGCGACCACCGATTGACACACTGTCCATCGCCGGTCGCCACTATCATGCTGGCCTATAAAAAGCTGGATATGCACAGGCTGATCCCGAAACGCGACTCGTAGAAGCGAATCACTATTACGGGCTTTTTCGCCATATACATGGTGTTTGCGACCCAGTCGGGCTGTAAATCCCTACCACCCCGCTTGCGCCATTGCCTCTCTCGTTATTCAGCAGGGTGCACCACGTGCAGGTGAGTTGGCTTGGGTGTCTCAAGTCTTATGATGTTATTCGACACCTCTTACACCGAAAAAAGTGTTTTTAATTAAAATTAGTAAATGTACACGGATTCCGAAAAATCCGATATTTAATTGATATGGTGGGATATCCAACCATTAGCTTTTTACTTGATTTGTAATTATCGTAAATTACATAATAGAGCTCAATTTTCAAGAAATATTATTACTATTAAAAATATTGAAAAAAAAAAACAGATTTAGTATTTCTAATAAAAAACATAATCAACATTGCAATTATTGGTTCATCGATCTCCGGTCGTATCGTCTGAACTTACCATCATCTATCACCGTCGGCTTCGAGGGACATGAGATTATCGTGAGATATTGGTGGCTTTGTCACAATCACGTATTGCTATATACTCGATATAACATACAGGATCTCAGCGAACGCAAGACAGATTAATTTAAGGTATATTTTTATATTGGCTTCTGCCCGCGACTTCGTCCGCGTGGAATGGTTGTTTTAGGCTAACGTTAAAACGCAGCAAAAGCTCTCAAAGAAAAAAAAACATGATTTTGAAACATTCTTCATTGTAACTCCACTCCTACTGGTCTTAGCGTGATTGATATTGAATTTTCATATTAATTATATTGTGAACGACACCATTTAAATTTCAGAATTCATTTATTAAGATTGTTGTAATTAATATGGGTTTCATATCTAGTGCCACTCGTAGCAATAATTATATACAGTTTTACAAAGTCTGCTGTTTGTGAGCTGCAAAATATTAATATTACATATACAAGGACCTATACTAAGCGTTGCTACTCTGACGCAAACTGTACCAGCGCAATATGGCCGGTCATGCTTACCTAGCATGTCATGACGTGAAATTATAATTTTATCTCCTGCCAAAAATACCACTTAACGGGCCTTAAGAAGTATTCAATTCAATAAGACACTGATCTATAATAAACATGGTCAGTAGCTTTTAACTTAAAGCAAGATTATAAAGCAAATATAACGCTAAGCTGATCTCCAAGTCTTACAGTTCTGAACTACAAAACTTCCGAGAAGTTTATTAGAAAATTAACTAAGCAACTATCTTAACCAAAGAGACAGAATCCGTGGTTAGCCATCACAATACTTAATTCCGCAAACTTACTAGATTTTGTTAAACATGTTATATCTTGTTACAGTGTACGACTTATCGTTTGTGTTTGACGTATTGTTAACGGAACAAAGAAATATCTGCACATATAATAAAATGTAAATCGAACGTGTCTGTACTTCTGAGATTTTTGCAGATGTCTTGAAATCTATACTAATATTATAAAGAGGTAAAGTTTGTGAGTTTGTAACGTTGTGGCGTTGTATGGGGTAATCTCAGGAACTACTAGTCCGATTTGAATAATTCTTTCAGTGTTATGTAGCTCATTCATCGAGAATGGTTATAGGCTATATATCATCACGCTAAGACCAATAGGAGCGAAGCACAGATGAAAAATGTTTCAAAATCCGTATGTTTTTTCTTTTCACAACTGCTGCGTGTTAGTCTTAGTGTATCTACTCCACGCGAACGAAGACGCGGCCAGAGGCTAGTAAATAATAAAATAATTTCAATAATTTTAAGAAATTTCTGTCTATTTGTTTCTATGAACATGCAACATTGTTAAAGTGCTGTGTTCACGATAAAACCTCAAAGAAAATCATAAAGCATATCCTTGAGTAACATTTAGTCTTTGTTTCATTAACATCGGTTCTATTAAAACTTATTGTACATTTTATGGTGACGCAACTTATGTACCAGACAAAAGGAAATAACAGGGTTTAATTCTTAAACAAGAATCCACGAGGACGAAGTCGCACACACAGCTAGTCTCATATATAAGTAGAAAATGGTAATCGACTAAATATAATCAAATAATATTATTTAAGGTACATATATAAAGAAAAATGAAGTTTTATTGCTGACTAGACGACCCGGTGTATCATCTCGGCAGCATCTTCATAAATCATCATCTCTGCTCGAGATTACCCGGGTGATCACAAAGATGTTGCTATCGCGATACAGTACACACCACACCGATTATACACACATACAGATATTCAGACATGCACCTTTACACAAACTGGTGGAAGGGTTTACTTTTTTCCCTTATTCGAACTGAATCGAGTAGTTTAGTTTGTTTCTTTCCGATTTACATGTTGTGTTTTTGAATCATGCAATTTTAATTGTATGATTCAAAAATGAACACATGTATAGCTTAGCATAGTTTAGTTAGGTCAGATCGGGTTATTTCCGGTAACAGCCCAAGCCGAGGTGTGTCGTGCACCCTTGAGCATGTTACTTAAACAAAATCGGCTGAGTGCCTTAAGCGCTCGCCTTAGTAGTCCGGTGAAGCTGTGAAGGCCTAGTAAGGCCAATAGCGTAGTCAGTTTGAGAAAAAAAAAACTTCGTGTCACCTAAATTAATGAAATGAAAACTGTTTCTTCGTTAAAAGGGCTGACGATTTTGATCGGTAATGTCAGACTTTACCTTTTTTATAAGTTGTTATAGAACACAAAATGTCATAAAAAATTACATCAAATGTCTTTGAAAAGATAACGTGAGTCTAATAATTTTACGAAAAAAAAAAATCCAAATAGTTTTAAGATTATTAATTATCTATCGTATTTCCCGTTTCGCAAAAAGTGGATCGAACGGCAGGACAACCTAAGTACATGTCCCTGTCCTTGCAACTATCTATTACGCTTTGCTGAGTGTAAAACAATAACTGCACATTGCTTCATTTTTTTTTTTGGAAAATTTTGTCCATTATTATTCCGAACAACTCTTCCCGTCCCTGGACTACGACGAACATTTCAAAACCGAAATCAACTAACTCGGCCCAGCCGTTGTCGAGTTTTAGCGAGACTAACGAAGAGCAACTGATTTTTATATAAATAGATAGTATTTTTACATATTAGTATTGTACAGGATTTTGTTTGCTAAGTGCTGAGTTCCTATAAGTACATATTATACTTACACAATTATAATATATCATCTGGAGCGATGGTTTTTACATATTTTTTTTTACATGGGGAAATCCCTTATGGATACGCCACCCTCCCGGGGGAGAGAGTGGGTGATGTCCGACTCGCACGGACTAAAACCCCATGGGTACCCACTACCGCCATAATGGAGGACAAGGGATGAAGAAGTATTCCGCATGTCCCCCGGCGGCATGGTTTTTACATACATAGAAATAATTAAACGAATGTTAATTTCGAATTATTGAGATGTCTCAAGTGCGTGAAAGTTTAATCTATGCTATTATTGCAAAGTATGTAGAGATAAATAAACAAAGTTTCATAACGCCAGTATGGGAATAGCATAATAATTCAAGCATTAATTGCTTTCTATAGCCAATATTCTATATCGAAAAATCACCACAATCCATAGACATCAGAAACAGCAAAGGAGTTACAAGTGCGTTACCAGGATGTGTTGGTAGGGAAGTGGGGGGAGGAGGGAAGGGAGTAGGGGAGGTTGGCCTTCGGCGCTCTCGGTGAACGAACGAAATGCAACAATGCAAGTAATGTTACTTCACGTCGGTGTTTCTGTGAGTCGCGTGGTAGTATCGGGGGCGAGCCGACCTATTCGTTCTAAAACTAGTCATAGCTTCAGCGTGGCTCCACCATCTACTGATTTTATTATGTAGAAGCATCGAAAACAAGATTATTATAGTAATTATATGGTAGAAATTCAGGCGTTATAATAATAACGCGTTATTGGTACAGGGGATATGGTTTTTCGAAACTTTTAATAGCGGCACGAACACTCGTAGGGAAAATTTTCATAATTTTCGATGGGGGGAAGGAAAAGTTTTTCCTTGACTCCGCGAAACTCCGGCTGAGTCTAGGGATGTCGGAGTTGGTAAAGTTCGCGGATATAATTATACATCGTATGGACGATTTTTTATTCGTATTAATATTTTGTTATTTAATATATGTACGTATATAATAGAATGCAGTCTTTCAGTTTATTATTTATTTCTATATTAAGTTTCATATTTAATTGTTTCAATTGATATTAGTTTTATAGATAGAAGTTAATGTTGGTAATATTAAAAATGTAGATGTTACAACAATCTTTTTGATACCCCTAGGTAACTTCGCGAAAGTTCTCCGGCTGTAATAATTTGTGAACATTTTGTCAGCTCTCCTTGAACCTTATTTTTTTTAATTCCAAACCTTGTACGGGCATCGGTCGTTAATGGTTTTTGGTCGGTAATGATTTTGCTTTAATGTTTAATAGAGTGAAATTTTCTGTATTTATATTAAACTGAAACCTTCGCTTTACCTCTTCTTTTGTCAGGCATTTTTATGAATCTTGACCCGTTTGTGCGAATAATAAGATTTAACTTTATAAATGAGTGACAACTCTATCTTTAATTCACTATTTTAGCTGTAACTTTATTGTCTGTAGTTAAGTCTCCTTAATGAAAGTGCTACGTATTAAAATATACATCTAATATTTTTTTTTATATACAATACCATTTCATAAAATCATTACTTATGATTTGATATTTCAATTTTTATGTAAATTTGTATATAAATATTTAGCAGCAATTCAATACGTCAGACGTGTTTTAAATTTAGTTCATTTGTTATAAAATGTATTATGATTCATTGAAGGTTATTGATTAAGTGATTGTAAGTATACTAGTTTATACTCGCGGCTTCGCTTGCGTTAGTGTGAATTTTTTACAGTAATTTTTTGCATAAATTAGTCGATGAAGTAATTATGGCATGAAATCGTAATAAGGAAACAAAGTTACGCATTTATAATATTTGTAAGAATATTAGGCTTATGAAAGCTTTATTTATTTTGGTCCTGATTGCCAATTGATGAAACTACTGAAGTACACCCAACTTTGTTCATTCATTTTTAAATAATGTTTGTTACTTGTTTCTAAATAATGTCCCGCCTTTGGTTTTATTTATATTAAGATGATTATGGAATTGAATAACAATGTTATACCTAGTGAAGGGGCTGGTGGGACCGTGTACATAGGCACCACCAAGATTTGCGGTATAAATAACGAAGAGCGTAAGAGCGGGTGGTGGCCTTGCTTATAAATAAATAAAAACAACAAGAACTCTAAATAATAAGCGTAGACTGACCTGCAACTCAGCACCTTGTACGGAGCAGCGGTGTCTCAGGCAAGATAAGCGGTGTCTGGATTTACTTCTGTAGCTATGAGCGGATGAAGCGGATATATGCAGAAGATAGTCACAGGAAAAATACTTAAAGCACAATGCTTTCTCGACGGCGGTATCAAGCGAACCATATGAGTGAAAAATCAAATCGGTGCGGTGCGTCAAATTTTAAAATCGTTCCATTGTTCTTCAATTTAAATTTATAGCGTCTGCGTGCTTCGTACTCGATGAATGAGATACAAACCAGAAACACATCTCATTATTTAGAGCGCAGCTATTACATTAATTATAAGAGGCCAACCACTTAGAATTACTTTGCATATGAATTGTATCACCGTCGGTTTTAGTCTGTTAATTGTCACACTAAAGTCGGAAATGATTTAACTAATTTTAACGACACGTTTATAGATGGATAGAGAACTTTCTAGAGTATCCTTCTTACCACATTTTTATAATCACGCTATTTTATCTTAGTTAAAGTGAAAGATATATACGGGTAAAGTAGTAAGCAAAAAAAGTAACAAAAAAATTTTACAGCCCACAATCAATCAAAAAGAAATGTCGTTACTCAAAAAAAATACATTTTCACAAAATCAGTCAATAACATGATCTAACAAAAACTTGTTATACCAAAGTATATTACTGTATTCTCTTGATAAATAATGTTTGAAGAAAATGGAAAAACATGTAGAAAAAAATAGTAAAAATTTATTGCTAAGATTATAAAGGATAAAAAAGGGAAAGAACAAAAACGCTTTAACAAAATTCTTGTAAAAGTTTATTAAAATTTGAATTATTCTCATAATAAACGCTGATGTGAGATAATACCCCGGGGCTTGGGGTGTTGCAAAATGAATTTCTCAATGAAATACCTCACAGCAAGAGTTTAGTCGACGCTTCAGCAGGTGGCGTGCAGTTACTGCATCATGGAGTAATAAATTTTTAGCAAAACACGAGTAGGATATTGTGACGAGACATTTATCCTCGACGATTTGATATACTAACAAAAAATAATGGTAACGTAATTAAAAATAAACTTTAAAAAATCATTTCCTTTTAAAAATCATTTTTATCCATGAAAATGTAACAAATAACTTTTTAATAATAGATATAATTGTCTCGTTCAGTTATTTTATTTCAAAAATTGGTAGGCCAAAGTATTAAATAAAATTGGTTTTATTCATTTCGTATTCTTTCTTATGTATTATTTGATATATCATTTTTTAGTTTCTTCATAATTTAATTTACTGCCTGTTATTAATTGAAATTACTTGGATTATTTATTGCTTGATTTAGTGGAAACTATATTTCTTAGCGTTTTCATTACTTTTAAATATTAACATGTCATTGTAAGTATTTTTTATTATCATATAATTGTATTATTTTTCATTATATGGGTTTTCATCTGGTATTTATGATTGATGTCCAACTTAGCTTCTTCGCGATCTGAGAAAAAGAACACAATTGTGAAATGGATGCAGAGCAAAAAAGCCTCTCATAAGAAATGATCCATAATTTAGAACTTTCTTTTTTACACCAGATGTAGTTGATTATCTTACCAATATTTTGACATATATCCTTTTTTCGCAGACTTATTATTACAGATAAACCAATAATCAAAAACGATATTACAATATCAATCATTAATAAAAGTGGAACGATAAAATAAACGATAAAAACGAAGTTAAAAAATAAATTAAATAGCTAAATATTATTCAAATACAGCATATTAAAAAAATCGTTATTAAAACCACAAAGTTATCGAGCATGAATAATCACAAAGTTTTAAGTTAATTTTTAAAATATGAATTTCCAAATCTAACAGTGTGTGAAAGATTTTTAAAGGGTTATCTTATTTCAAGTCAATATCAATATCTGATGAAAGCTGTTAATAATATCGGAGATACAGTTTAATTATAATAATGATGGTAAAGACTCAGTACAAATATAATCAAAATCAGTTACTAGTTCGGTAAGATATGTTAAATAAAATGGTACGACATTTATTTTATTTTATTTGGAAATCGTGTCGTGACGTGTAATAAGGGTTATAGTGAAACCGCATGGGAATTGTTCTGGATGCGGTTGTTTTGGAAAAATATGAACCGATTATAGTGAATTCTAAGCGAACGTTGTACAGACCCGTTTATTACCGGGTTTTATTTCCTTAGTAAAGTTTCCGAGTGACTAATATTTCTTCGTATGTGAGATATTTGTAGGATAATAGGCGAAAGATAGGAATTTACAAGTTTTTTTTTTTTATATTATAATGTTTTTAGCAACAGATCTTCTAGATTATTCATTCCATTATCGAATAGGTAACAATAAACAATTAAGTTTTCAAGCCTGGGCTGAAGCACGCTGCGATAAATCTTCGTATCTTAAAGATAGGAAGAAAGCCTACAACAAAGCGATCAGGAGTTATAAGAAAGTGTTGCGTAAAGCTCGCTTTGACCATGTTGGCCGCATTGGTGCTAGACTAGCTTCTTGTCCATCCATTATTTATGTAGGTGGTAGAGCCCCGCTGAAGCTATTTTTGGTTTCAGCATGAATGGGTCGGTTCCTCCGGGGTAGTACCACCCCTCTCACAGATAACCGACGTGAAATAACAGTGCTTGCATTATTGTGTTTCGTTCGGTCAGTGAGAGAGCCGGAGGCCCACGTCCCTTCCTCTATCCTGCTTTCCCTTTCCTTCCCCTCCCCATTCTCCCATATACAGGCTGGCAACGCACTTGCGACGTCCCTGATGTCGCTAGTGTCTATGGACGGTGGTGATCACTTAACATCACGTGACCCACCAGTTCGTTTGCCTCCTGTGATATTATAAAAAAAAAAGGTAGCAAGGCTTTTTGGTCTCTTGCAAAGTCCGTTGAAGGTAACATTTACAAATCCTTGCTTCCACCCCTAATAAAATCAGACGGTTCATTGGCCCATTCAGCGATAGAAAAGGCAAATATTTTTGCAAGTCTGTTTGCGAACAATTCGCGTCTAGATACTAGCGATAAAGTTACACCTTTAATACCCTCGTATAGTACCACAATGTAAGACATTGTAATTCGTACTAAAGACGTACAAAAAGAGCTTCGCGATTTAGATGGGAATAAAGCTAGTGGCCCTGATGGTATTCCGTCAAGGGTACTTAAGATCTGTGTACCTGAGTTGGCTCCTGTCTTGACACGCCTATTTTGCCTTTCTCTGGAATATGACATTGTTCCAAAGTCTTGGAAAACAGCAAATGCTCAGCCGATACCAAAGAAGGAGAACCGTGCCGACCTGTGTAACTATCGACCAATCGCCATAACCTCACTTTTCTGTAAAGTAATAGAGCGAATAGTAAATGAGCAGTTGTTGACATACCTAGAGCTTAATATCATTTTCAGTGATCGCCAATCCAGTTTTCGACAAAAACGATCTACTGGGGACCTCCTAGTGTGTGCCATCCAATGCTGGATTGAGGCTATCGAGAAACATGGAGATGTCGTAGCTGTTTCTCTAGATATCTCGAAGACATTTGACAAAGTATGGCACGTTAGCCTATTAAGTATGCTTCAAGCATACGGAATACCCGAACGCCTACGGACTTGAATTCGCGATCTCCTTAGAGAACGGACTATATGAGTAGTTATTGATGGCTGCTCATCTGATCCCAAAGCTGTAAGCTGTAAGCTCTCAGCAACCCTATTTCTACTGCACATCAATGATCTGCTTATACCCGGTATCTTTGGGTACGCGGATGACTGCACTGTATCTGAGAGGTATATGTCGAGTCCTCAGGCCATCTTCCAGGAAATCCATAGAGAGAGAGAGAGGCCATGATCGAACGGTTGAATAATAACCTTAGGTTTGTTGCTGACTGGGGTGATTCAAATCTGGTTAAGTTTAACCCCGAAAAGACATAGGCGTGTCATTTTTCTACAAAACGAAGTCCGTTCGTCTTAACTCCTACTTTTCAAGGTGTTTCTTTACAAGAGATTGACAACCTCGAGCTTCTTGGGATCCAACTAACATCGGATCTCAATTTCGGGCACTCAATTGAACAGAAAGTGAGAACATCTGCGAGAAAACTTGGGATCATCTCTAAAGTTAAGCGATATTTAACACCAGAACAGCTTCTTAACCTGTATCAAGCTCAAGTACGCTCATGTGTAGAATATTGCTGCCACTTATGGGATGGATCAGCCAAATATCAGCTGGCTGCTCTTGACTCTATTGAGCGTGGTGCTCGTTGGCTTATCGGTGATGAAGCACTGTGGGATACAAGAATGCTCAGTTTAAACCATCGACGAAAAGTGGCATGTCTCCCAGTGTTTTATAGGTGACACTTTGGAGAGTGTGCACAGGGATTACATGATATTCCGCCGTCCGTCCGTTCCCATTCCATCTGAGGAAGATTAGACGCCGTGAGGGTTTCCACCCTTACGTGGTTGATATTCCCGTAATTCGTACGAAGCGATTTGCTTACACATTCATTATACGTACGGCTAAGAAGTGGAATTCACTCCCGGCGTCTGTCTTCCCGACATCTTATAACTTGGAAGTCTTCAAGAATAGAGTGAATAGGCACCTAGTGGGTAAGCGCGATACATAGTAGGCCTCATCGTCACTTACCATCAGGTGAGATTCTGGCCAAGCGCGTACCTGTTGAATATATATTTATATATATTACAAGCGCCTGTTGATAATTTCAATGTTCTAACTTTACTTGTGCACAATAACCGAACTATATTTTTACAAAATTACAAAATATAGAGTCAAATTATACAAGACAATAAATAAAATATAAAATCCACTACATGACATACTAAAATCCCATCAAAAACTTCTGAACGATAGTTATTTTGGTTGATGAATATAAACAAATAACCGCGGTATAAGGTATTTGACGAAATATAGGCAAATATACCTGCGATCAATAAATTCCATTTTAGCCTCGATTCCACCTCGTGATAAAGCGAACGTACAAAATTTCAATTAATGTTTCAAACGATCGCACAGAACCGCTTTGCATTCTCAACGATTGAAAACCATGAAAGGTAAAGTTTAATACATTCTCGTATAGTAACAAGCCAAGAATTCAATATCGAGTATAATGTGTATTAATTAGCAATTTAATTAAATTATTCAATATTTTTTCTAATAAAACCTTCTTTAGATGTGTTAAACGGTGTCTTTTTGGCAAAAGATATACTTATAATTTTGTGTCATGGCATGCTAGTAAGCGTGACGGTCCGTATTGCGCTTGCGCGGCTTGCCTTAGACTATCAATTTTTATATTCTGTACTAGATTCTGCCCGCGACTTCGTCCGGGGGAAAAGTTACTTTGGGCCGAGGCTAACACGCAAAGGAAGCTCTCAAACGGAAAAATACACTCCAATTATGGAACATTCTTCATTGCTGGTTTATATAGCCGTCCTCGATAAAAGACTTATCTAACAAGGGAAGAATTTTTCAAATCAAATCAATAGTACCTGAGATTAGCTCGTTCAAACAAACAAAGAAACACTTCAGCCTTTTAAAATTAGTACAGATTGGGATTGTACAGCCTGTGATGAATTAATAAAGTATATAAAAATGCTATACTATATGTATGTATGTATGTAGTTAGCTACCCACTTCCGGTACCGCTCGTCATTCAAGACTCGAGATACTAGCGCTACATATTAGAGATACGCATTGATACTAGCGCCAAGCGCCAACATATAAGAGAGACACATTAACACTAACGCCATTTTATTAAAGATACATAAATGAGAATTATTATAATTATATAGATTTCAATGAGTCCTTTCAATAGGAATTGATATTGTTCATTTATTACTTGCACATTAGTTTTATGATAATAATAGTAATTGCTTTGACTTCAATAGTTTGACCTATAAAGGGCTAGATGTCTCTACTCTACACACACACATATATCAGATACATAAATAACATTGATATAAACATGATATTATATAGAATTGATGTACGTAAATAATATTAATTTGTTCATTAATTATTATATTTGTGTTACTTAAAACATATAGCAGAATTATAAGTAAATGGTAATTGGTTTGAGTTATATAGTTCGTCTTATAAATTATATAGTTCGGCCTATAAAAGGCAAGATGTCAGTGTTACCTACGCATTCCATTGTAAATTGTACTGTAAGCCGTAACTCTGGGCAAATAAAGAGTGAAAGTATTTACTTAGTGTTATTGGCATCCTGACTGCATCGACTATGTCGTATACAACCTGATAACAATGTATATAATAATGCAAGTTATACAATTTAAATAATTCAAACTATAATTAATTGAAAAATTTAAAAGAGAACGCAGTTATTCTATTGTTTTGAATTTTTAATTCTGTCGGCAGTCTGTATGACATCCTCGACTTATATTATTTTAAATTATGTTTACTCTTTGATTTTATTTAAAAATTTATCAATTAAATTCAAACCTTTCATCTCCTATAATAATTTTATTCAATATAGGGTCTCAGGCCCACAAAGAACATTGCTGTGTTATCGTATACTAACATATACCTTACATAACATCTTCATAAAACCATTTTGTAACTAATAAAATTTCCCTACAATGTTGGCTCCTTCAATTGCAGATGCAACCAGCGTATTTTCCATCTTAGATTTGTTTAGGCGTGGATCTCACTGGACAGTTAAATAAAAGTTCAAATCAAGCTAACAGTGTTTGTACTGTTACACATACCTTATTATACTGTATATACGTTTCAATCGATCTGTAGAACATTACTGTGGAACGGAAAACGATAAATGCCAATTGACATTTACATATCCAAAGCATGCACTTTATAGATATACACGTGTGCATCCCTACACTCTGCAATCAATCTTTTAAACTATTACTTGAAACAACATTAATAACCTAACTCCTAAAGTAGAAAAATTCAAGCAAGTATAAAATGTCTACCTTTAATTTAAAATATTGTGAGACACAAAAAAAATCCTGCCAAGGTAATGTAGTAACGAGTACAAAAACGAAAATACGTCTCCGGGGACACGATGGGTCTGAACAAGATGGGCGTGTGTTTGTTTTAAAAATATACACTTTATTTTTCTTTTTATGCTTGCCACTTTAAATGTATTATAATTTATACAATGATATGTATAAAATCGACGTGTCTGTCTAGACATTAGCCTTTGGGGATTGAGAAAATGGAACTGGTTTAAAAATGACTGTACAGACAGATATCGAACTTTCCAAAGTATTGTCTATCCAAATATCCAGTATCCATTCAAACACATCAACACTTGCGTCTAATATACCACGACTGACCACGAGGACGATTCGACGCGGGATACTGTAGATTATAACTTAAAAGGATCATTAAAGATAATAACAAAGCCGCTATGAATGCAATAATCTCAATAAAAAATCCGAAATATAATAGTTACGTAAAATAATAATCTCAAGAAAGTCTTGTGTTATTTGACTCTATATTGTGTTAAATTGCCGGCGTTTTATGTAATATGGTTTGTTTATTGTGCATAAGTGAAATGAATGAAAAATAATACAACGGAACATGTATTCTGGGGTCATGAAAATTAAGAAGATAAAAATTTACGATATAGAAGATTTGGCGCTTATAACTTTACATTAACTTAGACATAGCAGAAAACTGGGTAGAAAATACATAAGAACTTATATTGACAACTTCAGAATTGGCAGTATGGATTAATTCCTTCGCCTGTATTGATGGACGAATATTATTACTACTAACCTTTTAAAATAGCAGCACAAAATAGAATTTAAAAATGTTTGCGATAGCACCGTACTACTTATATTCAAAAATTGGAATTAAAAATAACGTAGAATAAACTTTTGAACAGGAACAAAATATAAACCCTATTAATATTTCCGATAGAATGTTATCATGTTGCCATGGCAACGCATATAACACTTACACTGAGACGCAGCGGATGCTCTAAAAATAGCCCAATTTTGACACATTCTTCATTACTGCTCCATTCCTGTTGGTTTTAACGTGATGATATGTAGCCTATAGCCATCCTCGATAAATGAGCTATCTAACACCAAAATAAACTTTCAAATCGGACCGGTAGTTCTTGAGATTAGCGCGTTCAACCAAACAAACAAACAAACTCTTCAGCTTTACAATATTAATAGTATGAATCTGCTAGTATTAGCTATAAAGATATAGTGTAGGAAGGCTTCGGATGGATTTTACTTATTAGGCGTTTCACAATAATTGTAACAACCCAACCTCCAGCAATATATATTCCTGCTGTAAGACCTTGACCTTATTCAGTTATACCCGTATAGCACATATTCGTAAAGAAGGGGGATCATTGTGGAATAATTCCAAAAGATCGGGATGTGAAGACCGCGTTACTTAACTACCGTATTGTGATAACAGGGTTGGGCTTGAGGATATGTGTTAGGGTTAAAAAGAAGAGGACGACGTTTTATAATATTCCTTCGTATTAATATATCCAACAAGAATACTGAAAGCTCCAAATAAGAATAAGGGAAATAAATAATGATGCATCTGTAATGTGTTGATTAAATGCAATAAATTAAAAAAGTTCGGAGGAGGACATTGTTATATGAACATGAATAGGGCGGTATATTTTGGTGGTCACAGCATTCACTAAAAATGGCATGTCAAATTTTATGTTGTATGTATATTAGAGAAATTCTGTTTATTACTATATTCGCAATTGTGTAATGCCGCCAAATTGCTCAGAGATCGCACCATGCCGCAGTCGCAGTATTCTCACTTCTTCTTCGTCCTGTTTGCCTATTTATGTTCCATTTATATACCAATTTTCAAGAAGGTTCAAAAAGATTCTAACTTACATGTCTATCTCATGTGAATATAATTTATGGCTTGTGTATTAATGTCTACATAACTATTTAATCATAAACGATTCATGAATAAATCAAGTCATATAATAAAAAAGGCTTGAGGATGGCGGTTCACGAGCTTTTTAAAAAAAAATATATTGCAGGTCGTAAAAACGATTGGAATGAAAACTATAAAAATATACTCTAAGAATCAACGACGATGAATTTAAAGGTTTTTGTTGACTAACAGAAGTAATTGAATGTATCCATTATTGATATTTATGAAACTAATGAAACTATAAATTCTTGATGAAACAAATATTAGGCCGTTTATAATTATATTCTATCAACAGATTTGACGCATTCATATTATCACAATTTTATATTGTAATGTTTTTCTCTTATTATTTTATTTTATTTTTGGTTATTATTATATTGTAGCAATAGATATTATATTTTAAATTTATGTCCACACTTGGGCGCAAAAAAGTAATGCTTGCTTATAATTTAGCCGGAAATTTGAGGTTTGGCTGAAAACCAGCGCCGTTTTCAAAAACGGCAATACGCTGACGCCAGGCCTCATTGCCATAGTTTTACATGTTTTATATTTAAAGGTTTTTTTTTTTTGTACAACTGTATTTAGCTATGACAATTAAAATCTTTCTTACTTTCTTCTTCTTTAAAAATTTAATAAGATTGTTCAAATATCATTCTCACTAAGTTCTTAGACGACACTTGTCGAAAGCAAACAATATTTTTGATCAATCCACGTGGTGGAATGTCTCTTAATCTGTCACAATAACTATCTTTTGGTTTATAACATTTTTGGATCTGCTATTGTAAATACAATTTCGAAGAGACTTGCACTCTTATATAATGTTAACGAATGCCGATGGATTTTAGATTTGATTGGTTTTTGTTTTTCGATTACACGCTACTTAGCTTCAGGCAGAGTGTAATCACATTGTCGTAATACAGTAAAATGAAAGATTAGTTATTCCATTAAATTCCATTAAATTTATTTTGATATTTCTTTTACATTTTATACGTTTGTGCATTTGACTACAATCTAAATTTTCATTAAACGACGATGCGGTATAAGAAGGTAAATACATTAAAGGTAAAGAGGAACTGGATCGCAAGTCCAGTTATCGGAACAGACCAATAGGTGCTTAGAGATATATTTTAAACTCATGGCTGGTTCACAATTATTTGAAGCTAAGTTATGTTAATAAAAAAAAGATTCAATTAAATGAAAAAAAAAAGATTAACATGCAGGAAGTTGACCAAAAAGTTTAAAAATCTTAAAGAATATTCGAGATACTGACAGATTACTTAATTCGACCCCTGCTTTTATCATCCATTCTCTAAAAGCGTTGTTAGTAAAGTTTTAAGTGACTTCTCTAATCTTTTTAATAATCTTGAAATGGTATGTGATCAAAGAGTTTCAAGTCGTCATATCGTAAATTCTAAATGTTTAGTTGTAACGTCGTAAAATATCACTATGGTTAACTAACGACCACCTGCAACTTCGCGTTAAATTTTAGTATGACATTTAGAAATAAGATAATGTAGTCTAATTCCTAAAATATAGAAACTTTTCAATAAACATACAATTAGTTGTTCTTACCTTCATGATCATTGGAACCATCACTTCCCTGATCATATCTAAAGACTCATTACTTATCGATCTCGAATATACCCACAAATATTTATGTGTAGAAATTATGTTAAATTACAGCTCTAAAATGTTTAAACTTTGCTTATAACAAATTTTTTTGCGGATTTTATTGGACACATTCTAAAGTTAATTTCAAATGCAGGCATAGAAAGTAACGTATCTTTTATTGCCGTAGCGAAAGTAAGGATGTGCCACACCTGACAATTATCATTGAGATGGTTTCTGCTGATTTAGTTCAATCAGGACGTTATATCTCGGAAATTGTCTTAGGTGACGCAAAACGCATATCATTTTCACATCTAATCGCTTACTTGTAATATACAATAACATTGAGAAGCCTGATTTACAAAGGTACGTAGTGGCAAAGGAAAGTAAAACAGACATTGCTTGTCTAACAAGGAGTGGATAAGCTGGTCTTAAACTACGCCAGACATGGCAAAGAACTTTTGCGCTAATTTCGGCTACTACCTGTAAATTCTTCACGCAGTCAGAGACGGTAAAATTCATTAGTCAGAGACAGTAAATGTTATTACAAAAAAGTTAAATACGTATTGAATACTTGCTTTAAAAAGGTTACGTTTTAAATGCATCGCGCTCGCTGAATGTTCGTCATCTTGCTCTTTTGTCTCGCTTTGGTTATACTTGTGTAAAATAGATAACTCCAACATACTTCGGGCGAAAGCGGTGCATTTAGTACGAAACCTTTTTGAAGCAAGTATTTAACTTTTTTGTACTACAAACACTAGAGTTCTGGCTTTTAAGTGCAGCTGCTGGAACACACCAATAGCTTTGGTGACACATTTCAGCTTGAAAATGGTAGCTATAGAGGCGAACTTAGAAAAAACCCTACGACTATTTTATCGTTTCATCACAATGTTTTCCTCCATCGAAAGCTAAGACTCAGTTGCAAGGATTCGAACCGTCTATCGATACGGTGACCGACGTACAATCAACTAAGCCTTCACTTCAATAAGTCATAGTCTCTTCAAAACTTTGTAATTGATCTCCAACTGCAACATTTTTTAGGGCTCGCAAGTTAAAAAATCTCTTGTCTGTAAACTTTCTGATTGCAAGATTTCAGTATTGTTTATACAGATGCAATACTCTCACTGTATTATTAAGACTAGTCTGTAACTGAGACTTTCTATTTCAAAAGAAGCTATATCCAATTGTAGCGGTTCTTAATATTTAACATTATGTTTCAAAATCTACAAATTTTGGTATATGTTAAATATAAAGATCATAAAATAAAAAAATGAACTTCGTTCTAGGTATATAAAAAAACTAGAAATCTAAAAAAAAACATTTTATATGAACGTTTACAATTCGATTTAGCTTATTTTTAAATATAACTATTCAAATCGTTTATGTCCAGATTTGTAGTTCGGAAGATGTTATTGAGATATTTGCTTAAAGATCTTTGAAAGGACACCGATTATTGTGATTGGTTGATATTCAATCATAATTAAGATGTATTTAATTGGTCTAAGTCATTAAATAAAACACTTCACATATGAAACTTATATTTATAAATGTCATAATTAAAATTAATTATAATCTTTGGTATGGAAATTGGTGTTAGGAATTATTGTCAATGTTGATTACTTTTATTAATTGTAATTACTCACGTCTCGAAGAGATGGCGCTATAAATTAGTTTGTTGACAGAGAACTATAGGACCGATTGTTATAGATATCTCACAGATTGCGCCACGTTTTAATTTTGAATCATAATTTTAATTCAACTTTAATAACTGAGCCTTGGCAATGCGTGGCGCAATATTACGCATATAACTCTTGTATGAAATAGATATACGTTTATAATAAACAAGGTTCTTCTTCTAGTCAAAATAATAATACGTTTTTATGGCGAAATCATAAATTTTTGAGTATCATAATGAAAGAGTTTCTTTAAAAAGACATTTCTCTCTCAGAATTGTTAAAATATTTACATTGTACATGATCTGAATAGAGCGGTTTTTATTATCAAGACCGTAAAAATATTTTAAGGTTAACTTCCTTACATAAACAGAGATATTAGATATAAAATGACTGCTATAAAAAAGTATTTATTTGTCACAAAACGCATAGTTGTCTACATAAATACACTTCAAGTGACAGTAAATGATAGTTTTTTGTTATTTTCTTTTCAGAGTGAAAGAAGTTTAATAAATTACTCCATATACGGTCTGAGAATTCGGTGAAAAAATGCGACCGTTTAGAGTTGGCATTAAAAATGCAAAACAGAGAGTAAAGTATAATAAAACTTGAATTTGGTAAATTTATTATAGATGCCATATTATTTATTATTAGCCACCACAAATTTAAAATCATTGATTTTTTCAGAAAACACATACATATCATCTGAAAAAATGACAGAAAGTTAAAATGAATTTGTCAATTCCAATGAACACCAAATTAAACTTTTTTATTATTTCCAAACTCTATAAGAAATACGTAAAGAAAAATCGACGCAACATGTAGTTACTTTTTGTTCATAATTAGACCAATGTAACATCTATTTGTAATGTATTTTGACAATTAAATATAAAAATCGAATATACACACTAACTTATATGTACTTATGGAAGTTGAAACAGTTGTTTCAGAATTATTAAACTAAATTAGAGTCTACATAGTTAGAGATCCTTAAAATGCCCAAGCAACATTAGTATCAAATTTTGTCCTAATTATTTTTTAACATCTACCTTTTTAACTGTTCCCGTGCTAGTTTCAGTGTCGTTAGATGAACCTGAATTCGAATGCTCCAGTTTACTTAAATCCTTTTTCTCGTTACTCTTTGGCTTAGAACCTCTCTTTATGAGTGAAGTAGGTTTAATACTTCTTTTCTGTTTTACTTTAACAGCTTTCTCCGGTGGCCTGTTTATACTCTCCGTTCTGTTTTGGAGCTTATTCAAACCAAAATTTGGTTTTATTTGAGCAGTCGGCTCTAATTTATCTATGTCTGGTAAATGCAAATTTGATATGCAGACGTAATCTTCACTATCTTTAGGGACAAGCTGACCACGGTTCACTTGAACAGGTATGATTTCGATTTTTTTTTCATATATCGTTTCTGGTCCTTTAGAATCTAGTATAACCTCGTTTGTAGGAGAATCTACTCCGCCTACTAACTCTTGTATTAATCTATCTTCTGCCAAATCATCGAATAGGTCTCCTTCCATTACGTCTTCGTCGTCATCAGAGTAAGCTGAAGAAAAAGACGCGATAGATCCAGATTGCGAATGAAAATCATCCGGTAATCTTACTCTAGCTACATTTGACGGTATTTCCATCTGACTTAGTGAAGGTTTAATAATTATTTTTGGCGGTTCTGGTGTATCCGGAATATCATTCGATATTATAATCATTTTTGGATATTCTCTATCTTTCAGAGGAACAGTTATAGTATTTGAATCATATTTATCTGCATTTGTAATTTTTTCTGAAGATTTATTCCATACTTGATCGATATTAGAATACAAGTTGTCAATATTCTCATAATTTTGGTTAATTAATGTATTAGTTTCAGAAACTTTCTTAGCACTTGGAACGTTGAATGAAGATAAAGGTTTCGTATTTACGTAAGCTAAACGCCTCTCTAATGTGGTGGTTCTCGGTGGAGGCAGCGGTGGAACTTTTGCGCGGTCACTTTGGCTATCATTACTTCCTGATGAACTACGGAAAGTTTGTAATGAGTTCGGTTGTAACGATAACCGTTTTTGAGCTTTAGGCAGATCAGGTAGTACTTTTGGAAAATTCCTTCTTTTTATTGTTTGAAGTGCTTCTTCAGCAGTCATTGGTTGATTATGAATACCTTCATCCCTAGATGTCACGTTGATATCATTTCTAAACGTTAAAGGTGGTAATATATCTATAACAGGAGGTCCATTTCCCATTTTTTCTTTGTATAATTGCTCGTAATTGACGTCATTGACAGGATCTGATGAGGAATGTTTATGCGAAATTACTAAAGGTTTTTCCGACCCTACAGTCAAGGTCACTACATTTGTATATATATTGCTTTCATTATCAGGTTTCGTTTCTTTAGTGTTTTCAACACATATGACATTTTCTTCAGTTTTAGATCTTTTTAATTGTTTTGTTGTATTGGAATGTATTGTTTTTCCATAATCGAATGATTTTGATATCTCTATTGGTTCTTGTTTGAGTACGGAATTTGTCCTTGCGGATGGCGTAGCATCTATAGCTACTGAAACTTTATTGGACGTAATGCTCTCCATGGCTTTGCTTTTTACGGAATCGCTAGATTTACTAGCTTGCTTAGTATTTTTTAAAGACTGTTTATGGCTTCCTATGGAGGAATGTGAGCCAAGCGCTGAAGTTGATGTAGTTTTTTCGGAAGTACGTGTTTTGTTTTTATAATTTTTATCAGTCAGATGGTTTGTTTTTGTGGCGTACATATTCATTATTTCTTTTTTATTTGCTTTAGTATCAGAAAGTAGTTCTTCTGATCTCGTAAATGGTTTTGCTACACTCATATGTTTAGAATTATTTAAATCCGAATTCGATTTTCGTAATATGCTAGGAGAACATCTATGCATGACTTCATTGGCTATCCATTCTCTTACTTTTGTATGGGCGTCTAAGGTACTGGTTGACAAATGCCTTCTTAGCTGAAATCTCTCTCTAAAACCACCAGAATCATCAGATTTAGGACTCTTACAATGTGGTTTCTTTTTTACTTTCTTGCTACTACTTTTTACTTTATTGAAACTCATAGATTTTATTACGCTGCAACCGTTTTTGAAAGTCTGTAGTGCACTCTTGTCGTCTTTCGAGCTCTTCTGACCGATTACATCCACTTCACCTATTTCCGCTCGGGAATTATGAGTGGTAGGTAGTGTTTGTTCACGGAGGCGCAGTTTTCTTTTTTTGAAGTACAATATCGAGCAAATAGCGATATTTACTAACAAGAATAGTATCCCGAGGGATACAATAAGTGTGACAGTTGCACTTGATGTTTTAATAGGGATATTCGCTTTTGGTTTTGCGGTCGACGTATAGCCAGCGGCTTTTTCCATTAAGCCCGACGGGATGGGACGCGATGGCGTTTTAATTGACTGTATTTCTCGGTATATCGTGTTTGGGTCTGGACGGCGTTCGGGTTGATAGTAAGACCGCACCGTGCCGTAACCTGAAGAAGCGTAATTTGGTGGAGAATCTATGACATGCGTTGTCCATACTTTTCTTATAGGATCTGTTAAACAAAAAAATAATTACGACATTACCAGAACTGGGTACTCCACAATATTTATATTAATATAACATAATAATAAAATCAAGCATTTTTTTTTTATAGGTTTTAGCTTTTGCCCACAATCTCCTTTGTTATTAAATGAAGATGGTAAGCACGTTCAACCTAAAGGGCGGATTGGGTCTCAGTAATACGCTAATAGGTGCTTGACGATAGATCTTCAATTTGAGAGTGGCAGCTAGCTAGACAGACTTGGAAAAAGTCTTACCATCATTAATACTCTAAATTACAATCATTTAAAGTAATCATATATTTTTTTTTAATAACATAAATATTAATTAAATAGTACTGTTAGATATTATTACTTATTTATTTTATTGTATCAAAAATTTGTATTACCTGGATTTTTATGTGCTAGCTTAGGTCTTGTCGGAGTGGGCGTATACTCGAACAGTGGATCCACGACGTATTTACTCATTTTCTTTGGTAATGTGTCTATCCAGAAACTCGTATAGTTTGACCGATAGAGACTGCTTATCGAGGGAGGTAGATCTGAACACAAAATTATGCAGTTTAGGTATAATGAATATTTTCATAGTTCTCTAATCCAGAGGTAAGTTTATTACCTTAATAAATTACTAATGCTAATAACGAAAATCTATTAGAAACAAAACATCAAGGCAGTCATAAAGTCTGCCAACAGAAGTGAGAACTCGTAACATCGGAATAACTGTATTCTCTTTTGAATTTTTAGTAGTCCGGTGAAGTTGTCAAGAACTTGCTGGGTCAATAGCGTAGTCAGATCGTAAAAAAATCTCTTGAATTTTTAAATTGATCATAGCTTGAATTATTTAAATTGCATAATTTGTATAATGTAATTATTAACATTAATCTGATTTCAAATCTATTGGCATATGGAGCATTAGTATGTCGTTAACGCGAAATCAAATGCTGCAAAATTCTGCTCAAAGCACCTAATGAAGTTTTCATACCAGAAAATAAACATTGGATTGTAAAAGAGTAAAAGTAAAGAGTAAATTAGGAAGAATCAAAATAATATTTGTGAAAAAATTGTCTTGAATAATACCCAAAATATGGACCACTTGTAAGTGGCCCACTATCATTAGACCTTTATTTATATATTATTCAGTAACTACAGTTTACTAAACATCATTATGAGAGTAAATACAAAATAGTACTGCAGTTTACTTGACCTGAATTAGTTCGACTAGTTCCATAGAACGATAAGTTTTATATACTCGAATGTAATATAAATATTTTAAGATAGTGCTACTATAATAAATACAAGCATTACTGATGAGGTATCTAAGGAATTTTCTTACCAAATCTCATATAAGGTTGATGAGCGACATCGTACTCCGGCCATTCAACGTTATATGTCGCCTGCTGCTTCGTGTCTAGAGTGAAGTATTTATTCACACTTTGTGTGTTTGGAGATCTGTAAAACGATAACAAAAAATTAAATTGTCTTATATTATAATGATATGCATAATAAGTAGAAGATAACGCATGAGCCCGCATATATTTTTTTCAATAATTTGATCTGTTTTCAGTAGATGAGACGGATGTCATTTAAAATTAAGTCCAAAGTATTATTTACTATTATTATCTGTTTATTTATTATATTTTACAGGTTTTACCGTTTGATCATAACCTAGTCTGATGTAGGTATGATGATATGGGCTAAGATGGTATACACACTAAATCTAGAGAAGACTGGAACTCAAGTGAAGCACTTGGTTTGGCAACAGATTTGAAACCTTGAAGGTGGTAGCTAGCTAGGTGGACTTAGAAATAATCCCTACTACCAAGCTACAATTTCATCACGATTTTAACCTTCATCAAAAAGCTCCGAATTTGGTGCTAAGTTTCGAACCTACGTCGATTGACGAGGAGTCTAAATACGCTATCACCATGATCCCTTTAAACATATTACTATCAAACATATTGAAGGTTAGAAAATATAGTAAGCCGTAAGGTAGACATATTGCAAGCAGGTTGTCGACTGGACATGCTGTAACGGGGGCTATGGGTAGAAGAAATTGAATTGTATCCGCCGGTAACGGCAGATAAAAACGAATCAATTTTTACCAAACAAATAAGCTAGTTTCTTCGTCTTATTTTTACCTTCTATCAAGTGTGATTAGACAAGCATCGAGTGGTAAATAGAAAAAAGACGTACTATAGTTAATTCCTAACAAACTCACCCAATTTTAACAAAATTAGTCCAAAGACGCATCATAACTTCGCTCAATAATTTCTCCTGCTGCGTGTATTCTGAGTGGAAATGCGTATTCGTCCCACCGAGAGGCACTCCAAGGACGTAGGGCATTTCCTCGCCGTGCACGCTTTTGTTTAGCTAAAACAATTATTTATGAATATAATAAAATAAAAAAAAAACACTACTTTGAGCTACATATAGACTGAATACAATTGGAAACCATTTTTTTATGTTTGACCACAATAACTACTAAAAGGGGATTGGCTATTTAGTGTAGCTGCTGGAATACACCAAAAGATGCATGGCGTCAGATTTCCTAACTAACTACAACTTGAAGGTTGTAGTTAGTTAGGCGAACTTATAAAAAGTCCTAACACCATGTTGTGGTTTCATCACGTTGTTTCAACTTAAATAACTTCGACAAAAACAACACCCTTAAACAGAATTATGTGTACTATATGTTATTCTGATTCAAGATTACGTACGTTTGAAACTAAGAAAATAACTTCCATATTCAACCAGGTAATAAACTTCTTGAATTTAAACTTGTTTCGCAATACGATGATTTATTTAAATTTTACATTCACAATCATCTTTACAAAGGGATTCATAATTACTTGAAGTTGATGCTTATTTCTTTTGAGGCACCAAAACTTTGTAGTATCTATTATTATCAATATTTTTTTGTTCTAAACCACATAATAATTAGAATTAATGCATTACTTAATAATATATAAAATTAATACTATAAATGTATCTATAAGTAAAAAATTATATACATTTCGTACAATAGAAAGACGAAACTCAATACTGAAACCTGTTGAACCAAAAATGTTGGCTGAACTGAAACAATTCGCCACCGGGTGAACCGCTGAAGCGTCCATCCACGTCATTGTTTCTTTGTTCCGATTACAAAGGAATTTTGCAATGCAATTTAATCACCTTTCTTTTGCTTCAATATTTAGCCATGGTTACATTTTTAATATGACAAAATATATATGTAGGTACATATACATAGTTTACCGTCAAAAAGTATTTGTATAAGTGTTTATTCTAACACTAGGATACATAGATGTGTAGAAATACTGTATGTCGTAAAACTTTTGTATTGTAATGAATCTTGTTAAAATAAAGCAATTATTGCAATTATAAATATTAAGCACTACCCTCTAATATGAAATAAGCCTATAAAAGGCGTACAAAGGCAAGAGCGTGACATGTAATGCTCCGTCGTCCATACGTGCGCGAGGACGCATACGAGAGCTCGGCGTTAACCGTTGGTCCTTCGCGACGATGCGCTGCCCCTTCTTCGCCGGTGACGGCCTCGAGAAGTACCAAAAAAGGCCCTTCTAAGGGTCAAACTGATGCCGTATCTATACGTCGACTGATTACTAGCCAGCCTAAGGACTCTAATTAATCTCACGCTACGAAGACTACCGCTACGCTCATTGAATCCTGCTCTATGGAGCCAACGCCTCTTCCCGTGCCTGAGGAGATGCGACAGATGCTGCCTGGCGCCGAGTCGACTCCAATGGAGATATTCGAAAGTGACATAGTCGCCTTGGCCCAGTTCATTGTAACTGGGAGTCCATCGAATAAGATGAAGCGCTGAATAGCACTTCATTTGCGTATCCAAAGGAACGAAGCAAAGGGTTACCAACTCCGTCCTCATGACATAGACGCGCTAAGATCTCCGCTGCTGGGATTACTCACACTCCCAGTGATTCGTTCTTCGCAGCTCGACATACGCCGCCTACTAATAATGGCAGCGCGCCGCAAGCGCGACGAACTCCAAGAAGCAGCCACGAAGTAGATCGTGCACAGATCGCCACCTGCCTCACCAGACGCCCAGCCAGAGAGCAAGAGATTTAAACCTCTCCCACACTCTTTAGCTACCGAATCCAATGAAACGCCTATTGAACAACCAGCGGCCCAGGTTTTCGCACCCACACCTGCGCCAGCTCCGCCGCGTGGGGCTTATCATGATCAGTCCTCGTTCGCGCCCTCGACATCCGCGCACGCGCATCCGCTGCACGCTACAAATGCCGATCGCCCGGCGGCGCAATCTACAGCGTCATCCGCGTCGGGAGGGGCATCCCGGGAGTTACCCAACTCGTACGCGTCGATCGCAGCGCCACACAGAGCGCACATAGCGTCGCCGTGTTCACATCTCTGTGTAATAATTATATTCAGTAGTGTTTTATTATTAATCCTTCATTGGTCTGCATTGAACGTCATCTTTGTTTGATAGACTTTATAAATACCACTCTGAAAGTTAACGTTTTGCCTTCTGTTACATATAAAATTTTCGATATAAAAAAATATACTCTAGGCAAATATTAACTAAACACCGAGTCAAAGTAAGGTTGAAACAAAACTTACCGGAGCATAGTCCGTACTGACAGAGTTGTGCCCGAAGACGTAGAAATAGGATTGTCTGTTTGCTTTGGAATGATAGTTTGCGAACTTGATCGATGGGGACAGGGTTCTAGCATCGCTGAGCAAATTGAGGATGACGTCACGGTTCATCTCGACGCTCCAACTTTGAGGGTTTAACTTAGACGGTGAATATCTGAGGAGCAAAGATTTAATATAAGTGATAACGTTATCCTTTAGTTAAAGTAAACAGTTTCAAAACATAACTTTAATTTCATACTTATACACATTTAAGGCTGTTCTAAACTGAACTCAATAAGAAAGAAAGAAAGAAAGAAAGAAATATTTTATTCATAATGCTTATTTACAAGTATACAACAGTGGAATAAGAAATATACATGTGTTAACATTACGAAACGGAATCCAGCTCAGCATATGCTAAAGTGTTATGAGAAACACTTAGCGCTGATTTTCAGCTGGAACCCAATGCAAGTCACGGAACGATATTAATTAAAAGTAAAATATAATATATATATAACAAAAACAATAACAAAAACAAGTTACGTAAAAAATAATATAGTATATATCGTACACTGGGGAAATAAATAAATAGAATTAGTAGGATGTATAAAACAATATATAAGCAATTGCAGGCGTAACTCATGTATATATATTCAACAGAAATTAGATGCAAAGCCATTAATTAACAAAACATTGTGATGCTAATAAAAACTTTTTAAAATGAATTTTAAATGTGTGCACCGTGTTGAGATTACGCATTGGAGGGGGTAGGTCGTTCCAGCATCTAGTAGCAGCGACCTAAAACTACCCCGAAATGAGGTGGTAGCATGCCGATGAGTACATAACATATACTTTGAAGCTCTAGTTCTATAACTATTCTGATCTCTTGCCCAAACTAGTTTTTCATAGAGATATTCAGGCTTCCCGGTCTTTATTATACCAAATAATAGTGTAGCTAGGTGCAGCTGCCTTCTGTACTCCATTTTTAGGAGTCGTCCTTGATGTAAGAAAGGCGTGACGTGAGTTCGTGGTGGTATGTGAAAACAGAAACGTGCGCAGGAATTCTGTACTCTCTGTATAAGCCTCTTTGTTTTATTGAGTATATAAGAATCATATACAATATCAGCATAGTTTAGTTTAGACAGAATGAGCGATTCACATAGCGTTATTCTAATTTCTGTACTAATGTATGCGCGAATATTATATAGAAGCTTAAGTCTATACATACAATTGCGTGTTGCCTCCAGAACATGTTTTTCAAAACGCAGGGAAGAGTCCATGAGTAATCCAAGATTACGTGACTCTGATATGAACTCTATGGGTTCGTTGGATATCATGATCGAGGGTCGATTAAGCGTAATATTTACAATTTGTTTTTTTGATCCTAAAACCATAAACTTAGACTTGGTCGGATTTAACCCCAAACAGTTAGCATCTGCCCATTCTTTTACACTAGCGAGGTCTTGATTCATCCTACGTGCAGCATCCATGGTATGACGTGGAAGACAATGTAAGTATAATTGTAAATCGTCTGCATATAAATGGAATTTACAATACTTAATACTATTAACAATATCAGAGCTATACAGAATAAACAACAAAGGACCTAAAATTGAACCCTGTGGGACACCTCTCTCAACTGGCATAAGAGTCGATGAAACTTTATCACCAACACTACTCCCTATTTCCACATATTGAAATCTATTACTTAAAAAACTATGAAACCATTCAACAGTAGCTGAATCAAAACCATAATACCTCAATTTAGATAAAAGCAGGGTTACGTTTATGGTATCAAAAGCACGAGAAAAGTCTAAAAGTGTCAACAGGGTACCCATGCCTTGATCCTGAGCCGAAAGTCTATTGTCCGTCACGTCTAAGAGCGCTGTTGTTGTACTTCTATTTTTTCGGAATCCTGACTGAAATTTAGAAAGAATATTACATTTCTCTAAATAGGCGATTAATTGTAGTGAAACAACTTTCTCTAATATTTTGGATAGACACGGAAGTATACTAATCGGCCGGAGGTCTTGAATGCCAGTTGGATTGGCTTTTTTTGGAATTGGTTTTATAACCGCGATTTTCCAGAGATCAGGGACGGTTGAAGTTGTTATAGATGAGTTGACTATCGAAGTAATGGCTTTTACTGTATACGGGAGGGTTGCTGTAATCATTTTTAAATCAATACGGTCTGTCCCTGACGCATTCGATTTTAGTTTACCTAATATATACGTAACCGTATGCTCACTAATGGGATGTAAAGAAAAAGTGTGACTACTATATTTACTATATTCAAAGAAATCACGATATGATGGTACAAAATTAGTAGCACCTGGTAAGTCTAAGAAAAAATTATTAATATTGTTTGGATCACTGCAACAGTCCATAATATCTAAGTTACGAGAATGCGGTCGAATGGCTACTTTTAAATTTTTCCAAAGCAGTTTAGGATCTTTACGATTTTTGTTAATATAGTTCTCAAAATAGGCTTTCTTTTCAGAATAGATAGCTTTCGTAACAACAGATTTCATATCCTTGTAAAATTTTTTATGTATGTCGCTTTTACTTATTTTGTATCTGTTGTAACTATTATTTCGTAATTTAATCATTAATTTAACAGTGTCTGTAAGCCAAGGGTATGAACAATCCCTAGTGACAATTTTTCTCTCAGGAGCGTATAAATCTAAGACTCTCAATACGTAGGAATTAAACGTAGTTACCATATCGTTAACGTTGTTAAATGTGTCTATATAATCCCAGTTTATATTTGCAAGATCATTATTAAGCATATTGTGGTCTATAGCAGCAAACGATCGGGATTTAATAAAGGAAGGCACAATTTTTTCCTTTTTAACATTTATCACAACAGTAATCAAAGCGTGATGTCCGAGATCAGGAATGTAAGTTACTTGGGTGTCACGGGTAAGGGCATCTGTGCAAACTAGATCGATAAGGGTTTCACTATTGTCAAGTACGTGTGTAGGTTTCGTAATTATTTGAGTCAGATTAGTATAATGTAAAAAATCTTTCAGTGATTTTACTTTATAATCTGCAAAATTCAAGAAATTAATATTAAAATCTCCTAAAAGAACTATAAAGTCATATTGAGAGAATGCTGAGATAGATTCTGTCAGAGCGTCCAAAAAAATGTCAATATTCATCCATGGTGGTCTGTATGCTGTGCCCACAATTAGTTTTTTAGAATTAATATTAACAGTTACCCACATTTGTTCGACTGATGGAGAGAGAGGATGAACACAGGTTTTAAAAGTCAAAACACGTCTAATGTAAAAACCGACACCACCTCCGCGGCCACCACACACAGTCTTAGAGCGCGGAATATATCTTAAACGATAACCTGGTACAACAGGGGCACGTCCGTCTTCGCCTTCACGGAGCCATGTTTCATTAATTGCCATGATGTCAACGGATATATTACTCATTGCCAAAATAAATTCATCATGGCGTGTACCTAAAGAGCCTGCATTAAAAAGACCAATTTTAATATATTTAATAGACATTAAATATGTTTTTTAACGATATGATATTCCCCGTGAAAAAAAAGTTATAATAATATAAAAGATACCTAGATATATTGACAATCATTAAATCTCTACCAACAACGTTCCACAGAGTTTGAGTAAGTATAGGATGATACAAAGTTGGATGTATAATACTTAAGAATAGAAAGTTTATATAACGTGAAGAATAAAATAAAATATAAACATAGTATACATATATAGTCACATAAAAAAAATAATATAGGAAGAGATACTTAGCAGGCGACATATACATAGTGAATGTGAGATCTATGCAGAAATACATCTTATTACATACACAAATATCAATAATCATAAAAGTACATTCCAGAATATTCCACAATTTCAAACAGAGCAAGTTCCAAAAACCCGTGTCAGATCCTCCTCACATCGAATAGAGTAGGCTGTTTTGCCATCAGACTGTCGAGCATAAATTCGTCCACGCTTAGTCCATGAGAACCGCCACTGAAGCCTACGGCATTCATCACGAACGCGGTGGAAAAGCTGACGGTTATAGCGTGTAAGTCTTTCGTTAAGAAAGATACGCGAAGGTTCAGCACCCGCAGAAACTCGTCCCGTGTCCTCAGCAGTTAGTGTACGACGCACGCGCGCTGCTTGTAAAAGCTCATCACGCAGTCGCCGACGAGAAAGTCGCACCACTACACGGCGTGCGCGTTGCGATTCACCACCATCTCCTGCACCCTTTGCGACTCCCACTCGCTCCGCAAAGACGATGTCGCTCTCTTCCAGCCGCACACCCAACCTGCTCGCAAGCATGGTTACCGCATGAATAACACTCTCCCCCTTCTTCTCAGGAAGATGACCAATTTCTAGGTCAGATGAAAGAGCCTCCTGATCCCTATCATTTATTTCTTGCTTTAACTGATTCACAACTTGCATCAGCTCAGCCACCTTTTCTATTCCAGGATCTGTATTGCATTTTTCCACTGCCTCAAGCCTCTGCTCGAAGTTATCCATTCTCTCAGTGATGCCCGTGATAGAAGCGCGCAATTGAGCCATCTCTTTTCGAAATCCTCTAATTTCAGCCACACATTCGGTGATTTCAGACTGAAGCTCTTTAACACCTAGGCTAGCGACATTTACCGAAAAGTGAGACGTACCAACAGGGACATCATTGGATGCATGACTACTTCCGTCTTGCTCACAGAGACTTTTCACTGGTGTACAGCTGTTGTCTCCTTTACGAGTCATCCTCTTACACTCAGGACACACCCATTCCTTATTTACCGGCGCCGTCTCGGAGAGTGATACACAATTCTTATGATAAACTAAGGAACAAAGTCCACAGTTGGCAACATTTTTTGAAGAAGGCGAAACAAACTTGCCACAGCCAGTACACTTTGCCATATCGATTTAATTACAGGTCAGTCAAAACAGCTAAGTACGGTGAAATTTGGTGGATTGCTAAACACTAGCCACACTTTTAGTACAAGGTACACAATGTAAGATGGCGTTAGACGCGATACTTTCGTAATTCATTTAACTATGTCGGTCAAGTGATTAATCGCTCTACCTACCCGCTTTACGAAAAGGTAGAATTTAGTTTATAAGTAGAATTACTTCTGTTTTACAGCGATTAATGGCTTCTACAAAGTCACAAACACTCTCACTAGTAATAAATACGATTGTCACTATTATACATAAAGTCTTGGAACGAATAAACTTGCATAATCAAGAATATTAAATAAATTCACAAGAACCGTCTTGATTACGTCCGTGACTTGCAATGTTGCTACTACTAATACTGAAACTAGATTCAATGTATTGATGCCAAGTTACCTTAAAATCTGAAAAAGATAACTGTATACAAAATACTACAAATAATTCAACAATACTTGAATTTAGGCTGAGAGAAGGCACTTACGAACGTCAAAACTACCATCGATTCTATCTTCTGCTTCTTTGAGCTTTTGTTATAAAGTCTAAGACTATAAATATAGCTGGTTTCACTATGAATGAGTCGGCCCGCCTGGGGTAGTACCACCCTCTCACAGAAAACCGACGTGAACTAACAGTGCTTGCATTGTTGCGTTTCGTTCGGTCAGTAAGAACGCCAGAGGGATATATCCCCTCCTCTCCCCTCTTCTCTACCTCTTCTCTCTCCTCTCCTATTCCCTTTACCCTATTCCCCCAAAACACAGGCTGGCAACACTCTTGCGACTACCCTGGTGTTGCTAGTATCTATGGACGGTGGTGATCGCTTAACATCAGGTGACCTGCCTGTTTGTTTGCCTCCAATATGATATTAAAAAAAAAAAACCTCAAAAAATAGCTAAACATTGTAACATTGAGGTTGTCTTTTATGGTTAGCGATCAAACGGCAAATACATTCTCATGGAATTAGCATTTGTATTTCATAGGGCTTTGTCTAATGCTAACGTGGCTAGAAACCACCCTCGAGATGATAGTCTGTCACCAAGCACCAATAGTTGTTTTCCAGAACTGCATTCGACAGCTAGATCTTTCTAATCTAGTGTGTTATCATTTTAGAACAAATAATTCCCTATTATCAGCTGAAACTAGTCAAATGATAAAATTTCTAAAGCACAAAAATATGAACTCTTTGTAACGCTCTATATAACTAGAAAACTTATATCTAATTTCGTTTTGTTTATCTTGTCTATCGTGAATTTCTTTATCTTTTAAATACACTTACTCTTTTAAGATGGCATTCAAAGCTTCTTTCTCAGCACCATCAAATATGATTTTAGCATATTTATTGATGAAATCGTCTCTTTGGTTTTCCAAAATTCCATGGTCCAGTTCAATGACACCGAAATCGTGATAGCTTTCCATTTCCACAACTCCACTTAATAATTGATATCTGTGATAGTGAGATAGTGAGGTTTTATTTTGGTACATATATAAATCACTCAATCAGGACAAAGATACCTTAATCAAAGTAAAGAATAATACTCGGCAAAAGAAAAACCTGCGTGTTACAAGAACGAAACTTGACTAGAATATATAAACAGTACCTTAATTTAAAAAATGATTTGATCGGACCCGTTTCTCATATAGAATATTGTTATCAAAAGTTGTCTTTCTAAAATAGTTCATATTACAATTTGAAAGAGATTACATCTTTACAAATTACAATAAAATAAAGCTCTGTGGCGTTATATAAAAAAGAGTTTGTTACGCCATCGCTACAGGCCATAATTGCTGACTAAAATTTCCAGTCCCACGATGCGGTAGGTGTTCAAAGCTTTACGCCATCGCCTCACACCACAGTCGATGACAAATATGCTTATTTATTATTGTTTCTATTATGGTAGATTATTACTGCCTTTATCGAATAGGTCTCTAATATCACAAATGTCTGCTGTTAATTTCAATATTCTAACAAGATGGTGGCTCCATCTTAAACTTTCAGATTTCAGAATTCATGCCCCGTAGTATCATTTCATATCCATTTTACTTGTGCACAATAACCAAAGTATATTACGTAAAATACTACAAATATTATAAAATAAAGAGTTAATAACGCAATATTAACGACAAAATAAATAATCCACCACACGACAGACTAAGATCCCGTTAGTTTATCAAAAATAAGGAATTATGAATTATGAATATAAGTAAAGAATAGAAATAATGGTAGCATCACTTACTTGCTTAATAAATTTGGGAATGCCTCCATAGTTATATCAGGTTCATTAGGTATGAATGATCCAGCCACCACAGGTCCCAGTGGAGTCTCAAATTTTCTAGATAAAATCTGGACTTTCTTTATTTCGGATAATCTACAAGAAAATAATGTTGAATCAGAAACATTAACTTAAATATTGTAAGTTTTATAAATATTGTAGTAAAAACCATGATATAATGTAGGTATGTTAAGTTCATCATTTATTCGTGTTTTTGAAGTGAATATATTTTTTATATGATATTTGAGGCAA
>JACEII010000015.1:7025771-7087231 GCA_014332785.1 Antheraea mylitta
TAGAATATTCTAGTAATTTTACCATTTGAGATGGGAGAGAGCATTAGAAAATTAACACAGGCCGCTCCAGTTCCATGTCCCATCAGAGTGACCGAATAAGGATCGCCATTCATGTCTTCTATATTATCTTTAATCCACTGTAATGCTGCCAACTGGTCAAGCAGACCATTATTCCCGTATACGTGTTCTGTGAGACTTGGCTTCATGAATCCTGTGAATAAACTGAGCGCTATCAGAGAGATATGAGAAATAAATTTTGTAAGTTTTTGATCTTCGAGGTAATTCCGGTGTTACCGGTCCGATTTCGAAATTTTTTATACTATCAGAAATGTAACTTTCATTTTGGTAAATATAGATTTTCCGTTATTATTCATAGTAAATGTAATTCAAATTAACAAAAATTCTATAATATGGAGCGTTGCTTCAATAGTTCCAAATAAAGGAATAAAATATAGCAAAAATATTTATTATTTTTGGTATGACAAAAATATCCTAGACACAATATATCTAACTTTGATTTATCAGCCAAAAATATTGTTTTTATATAATAGGTAAAAATAATTTTATAAGATAAATTTGGGTACAGATTTCACGTAAAGTATAGAAAATCTTACATAAAAAAATGGAAATATTATAGAGATAAAATTTAATTTTTACAGCGTGTTAATTGATGAAATTGATCAGTAGATAATGCGAAATAAAAACTATAAACAGGTAAAGTTATTGAGTTGTCGCTGCCGCTGGCCGTGCGAGAATAGTAGTCGGGACTCAAAAGTGAGGGGCATAGAAGCAACCTGGGAATTGTATGTATCCGAGTTCTGGGCTTGAGATAGATTTGTGATGTACCCAGAATGGATAAGATCAAGAATGAGTATGTCAAAGAAAGTTTTGAAACAGCACCAGTGACAAAGAAGTTGAGAAGTAATAGGTTAGCATCGTACGGTCGTATGCTGAAAAGTTTTGAGTGTAGAAGTATAATGACGTAGTAACAAAGGAAGATCGAAAGGTATGGATGAATTGTGTGAAAAATGGTATATATAAATACAGAGATAACACTTGATAGGAGACTTTGGGAAAGAAAAATATGCGCCGACCCTACTTAAGTAAAATATTGATAGGAAAAGAAGACTGTGTAGGAAATTATATATGATTACGACATTTGATCGCTTACCCAATATACCTAGTCTAAAGTTGACCGTAATGACCATAATGTTGCCGTACGACGCCAACAGCCTCCCATCGTATGGATTACCCGAACTCCATTCGAACGAATCTCCATGGATGAACACGAGAACTGGGAACTTTTTTGTTTTCTGTTCTGGGAATGTGAGTGGATATTAGTCATTTATATTGTAGCAGCATTTTGCTCTTCGTTTTCAGCTCGCTGTAACGTAGTTTTGACTTACCTCTAATAAATATTAAGTTTACGTTCAAAATTAGAATCGCCACATCTGAAGCATGACACCTACGTAAACAAACCAATAAGAACGAACCGAAAAGTTTCTGTTATATGACATACGTTTTTTTAAGCGACCATTCTTTACAAAAGAGAGACTACTGTTAATAATTCCAATTTATAAATTTAAAATATTCATCCTATAATTAATTTAAAAATTCAAAAGAAAACATAGTTAAAAGTCCATTGTTTTGAGTTTGCACTTCTGTGGGCAGGCACAGTGCCTCGAATTATTTTTTATTGAAGCAGGCGTTACTTTGAGGAACAACTTTGGTAACATCGGTCTGAAGAAACACGTATAATCGATTCACGTTAACCTGGAACATATTTTGATTTATATTTACAGTTACATACCAACGGTGTCAAATGTCTTCAGGTTCAACTGTTAACCAAGGATCACGTTTTTAATTATTTTTAATGTGTTAGTTACTAACATGTCGCTCTATGTCTGTCTATATTTCTAATTTCAGATTAACTTTTGTCAGGTTCAGCTCGCATTAAGAAATCAAACGTTTTTTTGTTTGAGTGAGACTTTATAGTGGCCAATCATACAGAAGTGCAAAGCAAGTTCTCCATATATCTACGGCTTTCTGGTTTAAAAAGCCTTTATTACTTACGTCATCATTTAATATTAGATGGCATTGTGGTCAAACGCTAAGTCCCACAAATTATTTAAAAAAGATCTCAATTCAAGGTAAGGTATTTATACCAAAACAAATGTACCGTTATTCGTGAAATATCTTGTTTAATCCATTCCGTCATTAGATTTACGTGGTTTCTAAAGAACGGTATATAAACTTAGGCTTTATTTACTTAAACTAAAGTTCAAAATCGAAAACAATAGGTGATGTAATTACGTAGGCTTATTTTTTGCCTTCACTGTCACACCGAAGAGAGATTATCAAATAAATAGAGATTGGCTTTCGAATAAAAATGAATGTCAGAGATAAAAAAGCGAGAAAAAGAATCCTTACTTTGTAAATACCTATAAAGGTTATTTCAACTTAATGATTTGTTGTATAGGGTTTCAGACCTACTTTACGGAAATAGTAGATGATTAATACGTTTTTCTTTTATTGAACCGAAATAAGTATTTTTAAATTTGGGTCTATTAATGAAATTATAAAGGACGATTTATCTAAACTGACTAACTACTAGATACATAAATTCTCATGGTTTAAAAACAAACTTTAGAGCTTATTTATGGTTCTTAAAATGACAACAGATCGATATGAAATTATATAAAAATTACCGACATAATTTAAGAACACTTACTTAAATTATCGAAAAAAATTAACACTGGGGAATTTACGAGTCATAAATTAATAAGTTTTACGAATCTAATTTATACTAAAATTATAAACAGGTAAAGTTTGTGAGGTTGTGAAGTTGTTGGGGCTAATCTCTGGATCTGCTAAACCGATTTTGAAAATTATTTTATCAATAGAAACCACGTTATTTGAGAGTGTCATAGGCTATATATTAACCCGAAAAATGAAAAGCGGAAAAAACGGTCGAACGAAAACGTTTCTAATGAACTCTGCCTTAACGATAAGAGATATATGATTGAGTTCCAGAGGAATATTGTGAGGCTTAATAATGCTTACAAAAAGTCAGCGACAGTACATATCTAACTTTAAGGTTTTATTTATAATAAGCAAATAACAAATAAAGTTGTTAAAGTATAATATAATAGGATATTAAGTAAATTACCAATTTACTGAACGATAAGTTAAAGAATCATGTAAAACAAGCTTTATTGTTGAAACATTATTTTATGAATAATAATGATTGGTAAAGTGACTCCCTCTATGCTCCCTGTACATTCATTAAATATCATACGATTGTAAACAATATTCTGTATTGGATAATTTTTTGTATTAGAAACTTATAGAAATATAAATGTATAAAATATTTCTTCTGTATAGAGCCATCTCTTGGTTACATTACCAACGATTTTTATTTGAGGTTAGTAGGTAAACAATATGTTGTCGTTAACAGTGTACTGTATTTGGAAAAGCTTCATCATGTTGCTAATAGATGGCAGCTTTTTCAATTATGTGTTATTTTTTATAGTAATATTAATTAATATATGCTATTAATTTTATTGAATGAAACGTTATTGGTGAGATCTTAATCTGTCATTTAATGGTTTTTATATAGTGTAGTCTTATGTTATTTGACTCTATATTTCGTTATTTTAGTAGTATTTTACGTATGAAGGAATGGAAAATATTAGCATAAATTCTGAGATGACACATAAACTCACTGGAAAGTTCTAACAAATATGCCACGATCTTGTTAATTTACTGAAATAATGATAAAATACTCGTAATATTATTATTTACTTAACAATGGCAGTAATAATTTCAAAGTCCGAGATGTGCCGTGCACCCTTGAGCTAGTTGCCCAAATAAAATCGGCTGAATGCCTTAAGCGCTCGCCTTAGTAGTGCGGTGACACTGTAAAGGCCTTGCAAGGACAATAGCGTTTTTTTTTTTTATCGAAGTACGACATAGTGACTGCACTATGCCTGATGTTAAGCATAGTACAATCCAAAAACATCGGCTACCACCGAAACACAGATTATCCATCGCCGGTCGTTGATGCCATGCCGGCCATAATGACGAAAGTCACCCGGTACTGGATATTCACAGGCTGATCCCGAAACGCGACGCGTAAAAGCGAGTCACTATGACGGGCTTTTTCGCCATATGCATGGTGGTTGCGACCCGGTCGCGCTGTAAAACCCTACCACCCCGCTCTCGCCATTGCCTCGTTTGTTATTCAGCAGGGTGCACCACGTGCAGGTGAGGTTGGTTTGGGTGTCTCAAGTCTTAAGATGTTACTCGACACCCCTTACATCGCAAAGCGTTACAAAAAAGCTTAGTCAGTTCGAAAAAAAAATTCGTAGGTTGGGTGCTAAAACAAAACATTTTAATTTTTATACGATTTACAATACTATATTAAAATTGAGGCTAAAATTGTGTTTAAATATTTTGATTTTAACATTCCAATTTTAATTAGCGATATTTACTAACGATTTATATGTTCCCTCCTGTTTTAAATATTCAGTATTTTATTTTCAGTATTAAATTTCAAAGCGATAATATTATTCTGAGGAAAAGCATTTAACACCGACAAGAGAATTCCAAAAATATCTCCCCTTACAATTATTTCGAGTATAATTAAAGAAACTGTAAACCGTTTCGGAGTCTCGGATGCGTATCACTAGACAATATTTTTAAACGTAACTTCCGTCTTGATTGTGTGTCAAAATTCTTGAACTATTTATAGGCGGACGTGTATCTTATTTTCTATTAACAACTCCGAACTACTTTTTATTGTAGGTAGTAGAGCCCCGCTGAAGCTATTTTTGGTATCAGCATGAATGGGTCGGCTCCTCTGGGGTAGTACCACCCCTCTCACAGATAACCGACGTGAAATAACAGTGCTTGCATTGTTGTGTTTCGTTCGGTCAGTGAGAGAGCCGGAGGCCCACGTCCCTTCCTCTTTCCTTCTTTCCCTTTCCTTCCCCTCCCGCATCTCCCATATACAGGCTGGCAACGCACTTGCGACGTCCCTGATGTCGCTAGTGTCTATGGACGGTGGTGATCACTTAACATCACGTGACCCACCAGTTCGTTTGCCTCCTTTGATATAAAAAAAAAAAAAAAAAAAAAAATTTGAAGTCAACAATATCTATATCAATGTTATTGATGTATAAGATTATTTCCTTGTTTGTTTATACCAATTAATCTTTGGATTTACTGTACGAATATTAACAATTCTCTTTGCACATAACAGCCTCTTTATTGAGCAAGGTAATTATCTAAAATCAAGCTACGACTCTTAGGAGCGAAATAATTCGTATACAAAATGTAGGTTAGAGAGCACGTTGAAGGGAAAGGAAATAAGAGTACAGTAGAGTTGTACATTGCGAAATTTTAGGAACTGAAGGCAGGTTGATCATTTGACAAAAACCAAGCATTTCCGAGAAGCACTAAACTGTCAATGAAGTATTGTGATTCACAACTCAGGTCCGTGGTTGGTTTTCTACGCATTAATCGCACTTCATACAAAATCCTGAAGCCTCTCAACCCCATCGCGAACTTCAACTCTAAGTCTATGATGGCTCGACCATAAGTAATCTAAGATGATAAGCACGCTAAATCTAGACGGAGTTAGCTTCCGAATGTAGCTGTTGGAGTACAACTAACCACCACTGTGCTACTTTTTCATCACGATATTTTATCGGAAACTTCGACCCAGTTGCAGGGATAGGCGCCTACGTCGATCTAAGGCCAAAAACTGATGCATAATAGATAGAACCCAATTACCGTCTTTACAGCAAATATCTTTGAATGATTTCAAATACAATGTTGCTTAAATTGTTCTACCCAAAATTTCAAAAATACTATCCAAGTGGCGATCCGTGACTTGTTAGCGTTAATTTACCTGATTCATATCAATAAAATTTTTAGTGTTTTTTCAGTAGTGAACCTGAGAAGAAGTGAATTGAATTAAAGTACCAATATTTTACTGATAGAGAGAGGATTTTTCAATATTTTATTTAAGCTACATGTCCTTTTCTTGCCAATACCTGTACATAAACATTAAGCAATAATAATCTTATAAGCAGTATAAAGACTAGTGGGTTTAAACAATAAATTAAATACTTGAAACCTATGCAGCTATGTCATCCAGATAAAATATGCAATTTTAATGAAACGGCAAAAGTATTTCCCAAGGCTACAGGCTACATACAGGTGGCGAATTTATGGTAAATATCATTTACCATCATAATATCATTAACCATAAAGCTTATTATGAATAAACTAACCCTATAGGAAATCTCAGTTTTACGACTTAGTATTAAAGAACGTTGAGTCAAAATATGTTCAAATTTCCTCAAGAAAAAGTTAAAGCAATGGCATATGTTAGCTATCAGAGCAAGCGTTAGAATCCTTTTGTTGAAACCAAATATTGTAAACTTTGCTTTCATTTAGTTTTAGGTCAGGTTAGCAGTGATCGTTCAAACACAACCGAATGACTGACGAGTGTTTACCCTTCCGCAAAAGTCGGCGCCGACCTTTTAATTTGTTACAAAAATAAAACCGCTTTGTAAATTGCATTTCTAGAATTTGGAGAAGTTTCCTTTTCAAATTGTAAGGTACCGTTTGAATGAATCACACCCGACGTGAAGTCATAAAACGGTTGAAGATTGTAACACTAGTTAGAATGGGGATCGTTTCTGAAATAGATCTGCCTGTACGCAACGATAAGTGCTTAGCAACAAAATTTCAACTGGAGTGTAGTAAATAACTACAAGAATACGATGTTTACTTCCAACGAGAGTTTAAATTTATTGGAGGTTTTAAATTCCACTCTTTCGAAGAGATCGTACGCTAAATTGCTTCAGCAACGTGAGCAACGTGAAAGGTTAAACACTCGTAGTATTCATAGTCACATTTAACATATATAATAATAATATCAAAATTATGTTCGATTTCAAAAAGCCGTAAAGGGCTACTCGCAGTTTAATAATAAAACGGATAATAAACCCTTTTATTTTGTTCATAGCGTTCCACGTTCACTTTCAAATGAAAGTGAAATCACCCGACGGTGATTGACATGGTGCTTTAACATAGAAGCGTATTGAAATAACCACGACTCTCTTTGATTTGTATCTACATACACCAGGACTAACAGATCAAAGTGACCTAATATTATGCTCATACAACACATGAAACGAGTGAGTACTAGATCGTATCAAGTAGCGATCACTCTTCCCTCCGTTTATATAGCCAATTCCAAATTGTCTCTGTGCGAAAACAACATACTTGGAAAAAATAATTGCTTAGAAGATTGCGTATAATTTTTATATTTTTCTATATAATTAGTTACAATATAAAACACTTACTTTTCTAATTCATTTAGGATGAGAATCAAGTGCAGAATACCTTCCATAAATATTGCTACTATTTAAACTTTCAGACTGTTTAAGTCCAAAATTTATTCTTTCTCAATTTGCGATAAATTGATGAGATGATGAGAATTTCTCGTGATAAAAAGTGTAGATCTCACTATATATATAGCATTATGTTTTCAAACGCAGCTATCGGATCACACCATTAGATACTTAGCGATAGATTCTCAACTTCAAGGTGGTGGTAACGATGCAAAATGCTTTCTTTTTATTGTAACACAGCAAAAGGACTGCACTGTGCCTGATGGTGAGCACAGTACAATCCAAAAACAATGGCGATCACCGAGAGACACGCCATCTCTAGGCGGTCGCCGCTGTCATGCCGGTCTGCGTAAATGTCTCTTGAGGTTACGCTTGAAATTATCACCTTCCTATCGTTTCATCATGAGGTTTCCCTTAATAGAAACCTTGGCTTTGTTATACAGTTCCAACCTATATTCAGCTAATCCATGACCGAATATTAATATAGAGCCATCTGTCACTGAGTAATTTATCACTTCATGAAATTATTATTTTATGCATGCGATATAAAATAACGGACTAAACATCAGGGAACATAGATATAAAAATTTGTTACATTTTTAAATTTTAGATTGTGGTACAAACGGTACATGATTCACCCGAGAAAACATTATTACTCCACGCCGATGATTAAAACAAAGCACTTTGTCAAAGGTCCAAGCAGAAACAAAGATTAAAACTCCAGATTGTAATAGCATTGCTGTGACAATAGAAAATGATGTAGATTTAATACCATTCCCCATAACGATACGTATCTCAGATAAAAGGAAACCACGAATGAGTTTAAAAACATCAAAAAAGTTAAAGCAAACGTCTATCGTAAACCGTTTGCAGTAATTGGGTAATGAAGCGAACGTTAAACAAATACAATTCCCGGCGATTCTGATCGCGTGGGTGAAAATCTTATGAAACAAGAACGAAGTTAAGTTGCGATTACATTTTTTGACTGATGCGACATGATTATGAAAGTTATAAGGAGCTCGTCTCTGCAGCTAAATAGCCAATTTCAACTTTATAATGGCCGGCCTATCTTTAAAACTGTATCCAGCGACGCAGGATGGTAGCTATGTAAATGAGTCTTGAAATTTTTTGTTCCTCTAAATATCATCATCTTACTGAAAATTGTTTGTGTTTAGAGTATCTTCTAAATATCTGGTTTATTTTGATTTATTAACGGTTAGATATATCGAGCAAAATTGAATTACTTCGTGACTATTTTAAAGAAATTTGTTGGGCTTCATAATCAACAACAGTGTATGTATAATTTTTCAGTAGTTTGGAATAATGTATGGCTATTACTTAATTTAAAGTTAGATATAGATGATTCTTTCTTTTAAACTATTGTTCTCTTAAACAGCTGATCTGATCTTGAAGTTAAATGATAAGGAAGTATAACAATGAATATCCAGAAGAATGATTGTTGTTAAGGAATTGATAACATGGTGTTGATCAATCGTCCAAATTTGATAACTAACTTAGTGAATCTTGCTTACCTACGAAATAATACCGCAGAAGTATTGGATGAAACACGTGTAATTATTTTTAAATGCAGTGAAAATAAATATACAATAAAAAGTTCAATCAACGACCTTGCGCTCATTCCTACGTAAAAAATAGTCTGTGACAAGTGTGAATATATGATAACAGTTAATTTATTTTTAGTTTAAATTGAATTTAGATGAACACCTAATATTTATATTTAGCGCAAGACAATATCGTTGTTTCAATCTGAATAGTATTCTTAATTCAATCCAATCTATCAAGTTGTTCTTGTGAGTAAAGTCCAAAATTCTGGGAAATATTTTGAAATCTTACAAAGTTCCCGAAAACAATTAGGATAAACGGACTAATATAGATTTTTTAGTATATGTATTTTAACTTACCTACTTTCTACTTTATCAGATGATACAGAATATTTAAGAAAAGAAAATCAAAAATATCTCTGATAAAATTGAAGAACTGAGACTACAATTATAATCGTATGTACAATTTGTTGTCAACGGAACTGACAATAGTTTCACTTAGAATCAATTAGTAGCATTGATGGCATACATGCGTTAACAGATGTTTTCACCTCTGTTACCACCAAAGACTATGAAAGCGACGACGTAACATTAGAAGTACAAGCTGATAATGAATTGCTGCGGAAAGATCGGAGCTCCCTGTCAATTAAACTTCAAACTGTCATCAAAGGTAATCATGTTACATGTCTCATTATCCAATGTCTGCGTGCAGTCTGTTTAGCTTAAGCCAAAAATAAAATGAATGAAAGAATATTCTAAGATACCAGAAACCACATATTTTAATAAAGACCCTCCGTCTTTACATTTAGAGAAATCTAAATAATAGATATTTGGAATTCGAACTGAAAAACTCTCAATTTTCCGATAATAAATATATGGAGAAGTTGTTGAGGCGTGTATGCTTGGTACACATATACGTTTCAACAACTTATACATATATGAATAGTTAGCTAGGTTAGGTAAGATAGGTCGCGATTTTGCATGCAACGGGCAACAGCCAAGCCGAGGTGTGCCGTGCACCCATGAGCTGGTTGCCGAAATAAAATTAGCTGAGTGCCTTAAGCGCTCGCCTTAGTAGTCCGGTGAAGCTGTTAAGACCTTGCTGGGTCAATAGCGTAATCATTTCGAAAAATAAAGATATTTGGAAATTTAGGTATGCGAACTGAACGCTAGCTAAAACTTGTCAAGCGTATCAACATTACATAGTATAAAACAAAGTCCCTTACTGAGTCTGTCTGTCTATTTGTGATAAACTCAAAAACTACTGATGATCTTCATGCGGTATTCAGTAGTAGATAAAGTGATTCACGGGGAAGATTTAAATGCATAATTCGTCAAGATTGTGTATATTTATTGAAATACGACAATAATTATTGCAAGTGTCTTAAAAATACAAGCCGCCTGCGAGCTGTCATTGAAAACACTGACAGTTAGTCAGTTTGAGATATAACAAAACAAAATAATAAACGACGCAAACAAAGTGGCAGGTATTAGCTAGTATGTATTTAAATGAATACGTCATTGCGTTGTCACGCGTACCATGTCACAGCTTTTGGCAGTAGTTTAGGAATTCCAGAAACGTCCGTCCTTCGCCAATTTATTTTATAGTAAAAAGTAAATTATTCTATAATGATCATTTAAAATAGTCTAGTTCCGGCAGCGTAAATTACGTTGAAATGAATTACATTACTATTATTAACTACGAGTAGTCCTTCTATTAATGGTTCAATCTTTAACAATATTTATTTTACTTCAACGACTCCTTTGAATACTTCAACAAGATTCCTCTCAAGCAGGAAAACAATAATGAGATTAATGATTTTTTATAACTTATGTACTTATTTCACGCCTAGCTGCAATTCTGTAGGTGGTAGAGCCACGCTGAAACTATTATTGGTTCAGCACGAATGGGTCGGTTCGCTCGGGGTAGTACCACCCTCTCACAGAAAGCCGACGTGAAGTGGCAGTGCTTGTATTGTCGCGTTTCGTTTGGACAATGAGAGTGCCAGAGGCCCATCTCCCCTTCTTTCCCCTCCCCTCTTTCATCTACGCTCCTCATCCCCTTTCCCCATTCTCCCAAAATGAAGGATGGCAACGCACTTGCGACTCCCCTGGTGTTGCTAGTGTCTATAGACGGCGGTGATCACTTAAAATCAGGAGACCCGCCTGTTCGTTTGCCTCCCATATAATATAAAAAAAAAAAATTTAGAAGATTTTCTATTTCCTCACTTTTACCAAAATGATTATCATTATAATTATTGAAGTTTAACCTTCTTTAGACGCGTCGAGAGGTATTATTGGCAGGAGATAAATGTACAATTTCGCGTCATGACATGCTACGTAAGCATGACCGGTCGTATTGCGCCTACGCGGATTGCGTCAGACTGGCGTCGCGTAATATGTACCCTGAGAGGCCTGTGTACATGTAATAACGACATTTTACAAATTACCATACGTTTGATTGATAAATGGACTTTATAGATATATATACTCGTAAATATTGCACCGAGTACCAACAAATATGAAGACCACACTAATGTTAATAAATTCATTGTTTTAAGTTGTCACTTCTGTCGGCAGTCCTTATGACTGCCTCGACCTTTTTTATCTTTAATAATATTATTTAATAGTATACATCAAAAACATTCTTGAACAAAACTCTATTAAGCGTTATTATTCAAAGTAAAATACAGTAAACAATACTTTAGTTTTAAGAGCCTAATGTTTCATCGCTACCTTTTGGAAAAGCAATTATGTTTTGTAAACTAGAAAATAGATTTAATACCGATGCTTAAATTGAAGTGTTAAAGTGCGAATTTAAGCCCTTTTATAATTTTTTATTTGCATTTTTATTATATGACAATTTTTACGTAGGTTTTTTAAACATTATTTTTACAAATCTTCTGGATTATTACTGCCATTGTCGAGTTAGTTATATTACATGTATAATAATATCAATGTTTTAACAAAATGGTGGCCCATTTGTTTGAATTTACCATTGAGTTTATGTAACATCTTGGAATTCATGCTTCGTGGTATTATTTTCCATCCACTATATTTATCTACAATAACTGAACTATATTACCTAAATTGCTACGAATATTACAAAATATAATAACAAATAACATAAGATTATGAAGAAAATATAAAAGTTACTATGAAAGACATAGATCTCGCCAAAAACTAATGAAATATTCCCAATAAGTTCTATAAATTTGGCAAAAATTAAATACAATTAAACATTAAATTTTGGTTCAGTCCGTCGTCTATTCCTTTTGCTTTTCATGTGAATATATGTATCGCTTTATAGTTCACTATATATAAAGCTATTAGCAGATATTTGATAAACTATAAGACCATGTGAACAATGGAAAAAAGATTGCCTTCAAATGAACCGTTAACTATTCCTCTTTATCATATTATGTAAAAATATGAATACCTCTGTATGGAACGTAGATATTTAAATAAAGGCAGTCCTCGCTTTCATTGGTGAGGAATGGTTTCAGCCTGTTCAGATAGTGTTGACGGCCCAATGACGGAGGATTTCCCTTCTGTATTGGTGGCAGGGACTGAGGGCAGACTGGTGCAAAGTGCGTAGCCATCTTTACTCCGGACCATAGTGGTGCGCTCACTGCAATAATGAAAAAGCTTGACGGTAACAGTGGTTCATTGGAAATATAGGGGTAAACCAACCAATAGGTTATTTTAATTGGATATGAAATTAAATCATCAATATGTGAACGATGGTGACATCTGGAAATGACACCCTCTCTGTGCATCCACTAAAAACGAATATAACTATCTATGCTTTTTAAAAATATAGACCACAAAGAGATAAACCAAAACGAGTTTCAATCACAAAGACAATAACCTACGTTGATCGCTGGGATCTCCAAACAATTTAGCCACTAGAGGAAAGTAAACAAATATGGAATACCTTTTTGTTTTTTAAACATAATTTGCACAAATGCTATAAACAAAAAACTTTTTGTAGTAATTAGTATCAATCATAAATTTGCACTTTATTTCGTACCAATTATTGGTTATATTGATTAGTTATAAGTAAGAAATTAAAAATAAAATAGTTGTAATGGTTATATTTATTTGGAATAGGTACCTAAATATGGAATACAATAAATATTATCGAAAATTAACCTTAACTTGTATGAAATTCTTTCAAAACTTTGGTATAACATAGAAAGAAGCACAAAATATTTGCAAAAATCACAAATCCAGGTGTCAGACTATGGCCAAGCGCAATTTTTATGTGTCCAGAACCAACACATGAGAAATGTGATTCATGTTTCTCCATGAATATCATACGAAACCAGTATTCCACAGAAAATACACTTCTTCTGGGGATCATTCGTCTTTCTGGCATAATCTAAACAAACTAGACCTTGGCACATGAAAGTGTTTTGCGCCTATTTGATAACCCATTTTTTCTCTCTTACTAATTTTATAGCTTCAGCCATATTCTCGGAATTCCATTATTTTCACGTTGCCTTTAAGTTGATGCCTGCCATTTTGATAAAACATGAAAAATGTATAATTAACAAAATGTCAAGTCACTTGATACATATGAGAGCCAAATATGACATAGTCCATGATTGGATACTGTGATCTGTCCATATTTGGATTTTCCAACAACTTCAAACCGACATTAATATTTTTATATTTAAAAAAGTAATACAATCAAATACCGCTCAAACCTACAAATAATATCTAAATGATCTTTCGAAGCTATAAAAAAACGATATCTGCACTTTTTGTACGATAAAATTGTATTTTTACCTACCTTAGAAAGTTATGTGGTAGCGACAAAATAAAACATTGCCACAACAACGAAAAGGCTCATTTGACTGGTATGCTACATTTCTACGCCCAAATGGAGATAGTAAGATGAAGACAAAAAACTATTTATTGGGTGTGTGATTTTCCGTTTGAGAAAAATGCCGGTATTAGAGATACTATCCCATATTTGGTTACTTTCCTCTATGCCATCAACGTTTTCATTGCCAGTACATTTTCAGGGCCTAAAGAGAATACAGTATTCTGTGCTATCTTTAGTGTGGAATCTTTAATTGTGGAAGATATACCAAATGTTCTATATTTACTACTAGCTGATACCCGAGACATCTTGTAATTGTTTGTTGATTTTTTTGGACTGACTACCCCATTGGCCTGACTGGCTTTTACAGCTTCACCGGACTACTAAGGCGACCACTTAAGGTACTTATTTTATTTAGCAAGCAGTTCAAGAGAGCACACCTTGGTTGGACTATTGCCTAGGTTACGCAACATTGCGAATCCAAGCTAAGCTTATCTAAGCTAAATATGCATACATATTGTATGTCGTCTTAATAATATATGAAAAAAACATAAAGAAAATTGTTATTTGTTTTGAGTATTAACTAAATTCAAGATCTTAATTAAAATTAGAATTATATTAAAGACACTTTTATATCTAACCCCCATTCTGTTTACCTGGAGGCATAAATCTCAAATTCCCAGTCGGTGGTGCAGCATAAGGTATCCCAAGGAACATCTCGACATACTGTAAATCATACTGCCTACTAGGTTTTACAATTAACCCTCTCAGTGCACCCTGCCTCAGGTGATATTCGCGCGTCAACCGCCTACTCCCATTCTCGTTCGGGAAACTTCGCCCATCCTCGTACATCATCGCCGCGCCTTCGTTCGTCATCGGCAATAAGACAGAGACGACAACACAAATAAACATGTTGTGATTTATAAACGGAGTCGCGTGCCGCGTAGTGGCCATTTTGTGCTTTTCCGTTTGCTCGTTTTATGAGCAGCGATCTCGAAATAGTTCGCGCGTTTTATTGTTTGTTTGCACTTCGAGTTTATTGAACACTTTGTGCTGAGTTAGTCATATAATCTTATACTAATGCGCACTACTATTTTAGAACACCATTTTAAATTAATTATTCCTTATTTATTACAAGAAAAGGAAAAATAACATTTTAGTATCATTCTCACTCACTCACACAACTGTCATATGTTCTAAACATTGGAACGAATTTTGAAAGTTCGATTTTTGAACATACATCATTATTATTTTAAACGTATACACGTGCCAAAAAAAAAAACGGGTTTTCGTGTCAAGTTATTTTTAACGTTACTAATTAACGATAACGCGTTATATTTTTTTTTTGATCAATTTATCCGGCGTTTGACCGTCCTCGACGTGCGCTAGCGACTGGATCACGTCCAAAGTTGTCGCCGCGACTCTAATACCGAAATACTACGGCATTCGACGCAGAGGGGATAAAATTCCTGAGATATTTTCCTTTGGAGTTGACATGCCTATGCAGTGAGTTTTCTCATGTAAAGAACCACGTACTCGTCTGTGAGATGATTTAAAATAAATGGAATCCGGAATGTGGAATATCCGCAATAAAAGAAACAAACAAAAAGTTTATATTGCTGAAACATATCACGCCCACGAGATAAATAAAGAAAGCATACATATAGTAGTAATTAGAAAGTAGTTAATTAGAAACGTCCAACAATAGCACCCCCATTCAGCTACATACTGCAGTACAACTAAGTGGTACTACAATGCTGCTTTGTATGGGAGGCCAATGTAATATGTGGATGGGGAGTTCGTAAATTAAAATATTACAGAACTCAAAACAAAAATACTTCAAAAACAGAGTGATACAAAAATTGAAAAGAGCTACAAGTGCATTATTTTCTAACAACTTTTTTGAAAATAATTAAATATTGGAAATTAATGTCATTTCAAGCTACAGATAAATATATACAATAATCATCAGATACATACATATATGACAATTATGTTTATCACATAACATTCAGTCATATATGAAGTTCGAACTTGCGCATATCCTTTTTAAGATTTCTCTTATCACTGACTACGTCGCTGTACTTTTTAGGTTAGAAGATTCGGTTATATAACATGGTATATTAATTACTGAAGCGTCACTAGTAAACGATGCGATCTCAATTATAGTAAGCTATCTGAAACATTCAGAACATTAGGATAGGGTTTCTGTGAAGCATCATGTAACTAACGGTTTGTTACACGCCCATATAAGCTAGATGTCAGATATTTCCAACTTGCTTGATTCCATCACTACATTTACCATTTAATAATATCCCTATAAATTACATTCTATTTAATATTTCGATATTTTATACCATTGGAAAGTTTATCAAAATCCGTACACTACTTTTTACGTACAAGAATTACAAACATTCATAAACCCCTACGCTTGTATTTATAATCTTAAATATTTATCACGGAATATATCTTTGAAAATATATATCTCGTGTGACTCACTCGAGTCTTTCACCATCGCGGGCGCATCACAGCGGACTACGCACGTGTATTTATGTGCGCGAGTCGTTTAACATCCGGATCATGACCGGAATGAACGAGCGCACCGGAAACTTACGTTTTTTGAAGTTCATTGAAAAACAATTTATTTTAAAGATTTTATAGTTATATTTATTTCACAGTAAAACTTATTTTTTACGGTTTATTTACTTTAAGTATCTTAAGGTTATGAAGATGTTAAAAATTATATTAAGGTAACATTTTGGAAGAAGTTTTATGTTCCAGATCTTTATAACCAGACCACGGTTTAGATATACACACGTGTTTTTAAACAATGTTGTGGAGTGACTCGATATTTAGTAAAAGTAATACATGTGTTATTTTAACTCGCTATATTTGTCAAGAAAGAACTACGTGAAAGATTTAATGTAATTGTTTTGCATAAAACAGTTTTTTCTCGCGGTTTCGCTCGCGTTTTGAAGATTTGAAAATCAAAAATAATTAATTTGATTTAGACTCTAATAAGGCGCTCATCAACGTCAAAATAACCGCAAGTTCGGAAAACAACACAGTCATCCAGAAGAACCAGCAAGGAACTCGATCGGGTTTGTCATTTTAAAATATTCATTTAATATATATTTCCAATACATTATACGTTACAATACATCTTTAAAATAACCAGATTAGGCCCCCCTCGGTAGCGGCTCAAGCCTAGGTACCGTTCCCTCTGCGTGAAGCCATTGAGTACGCTGCTCACGTGAAACAGTGACACATCACCTATACACACATGCACACCTACACGCTTACAAGCTGTTTTTTCTTTTGTCAGAGAAATAAACGACAAAGAGTTCTACCCTTATTTTTCCTTATCCTATCCTATCCTATGTAGTTTAGAGGAGTTTGTCCGACACAAAATACATATAGGAGTTGTTGAGGCACGCATGCTTCGAATACATGCATGTTTCAATAACTCGTATACGTATATCTGGACAGCTTAGCTTGGGTTAGCTCAGATAGGTGGCGATTTTTGCACAAAATAGGTGACAGCCCAAGCTGAGGTGTGGCCCTTGAGTTAGTCGCCCAAGCATCCCAAATTGGCTGAGTGCCTTCAGCGCTCGCCTCAATAGTTTGGTGAAGCTGTGAAGACCTCTTTTTTATTGAAACACGACATAGTGACTGCACTACGCCTGATGTTAAGCATAGTACAATCCAAAAACATCGGCAACCCCCGAGAGACAGATTATCTATCGCCGGTCGCCGCTGTCATGTCGGCCATAATGACAAAAGTCACCCGGTACTGGATATGCACAGGCTGATCCCGAAACGCGACGCGCAGAAGCGAGTCACTATTTCGTCATATACATGGTGGTTGCGACCCAGTCGGGCTGTAAAACCCTACCACCCCGCTTTCCGTGTCAACAGCGTTATCATTTCGAAAAAAAAAAACATCTTTAATTGACTTTTGACACCAAAACTTGCTTGACCTGGTGCTTAAATTGACATTCCGGTAAATCGGTAATGTGCTTTAGGAGTTTTTAGTAAAACCTAACACTATTACTTAAAATACTAACAATGGGCTTACTGAGTCTGAAACATAGGATGACTACTACTTACTATATACTACTATATACTATACTATACTATAATACTTTTTGTTGGTGGCAGAACCACGCTGAACCTATTACTGGCTTCAGCATGAATTGGTTGGCTCGACCAGGGTAGTACCACCCTCACACAGAAAACCAACGCGAAGTAACAGTGCTTGCATTGTTGCGTTTCGTTCGGCCAGTGAGAGCGCTGGAGGCCCACCTCTCCTCACCTCCCGCTCTCCTCTTCCCTTCCTCCCTCTCCACCAACACAGGTTGGCAACGCATTTACGACTCCCCTAGTGATGCAAGTGTCTATAGACGGTGGTGATCACTTAACATCAGGTGATCCACCTATTCGTTTGCCTCCCATGATATAAAAAAAAAATGTTAGTTTCAAGTATTTATATAATGCCTGCTTTTTACAAAATCTGGTCGAAATCTTGAGCGACCTTAAAATATTAATATATTGACTTGAAAATTTCCAGGATTCTAATTAGTTTAAACGTATAAAATCGTGACAAGGATCTTTTTTTTGTAAATACGATTTTCGACGATTTTGGTTTTTTTTTTTTAATTTTGAGCAGCCTCTTTATTTTATTTTTTTTAGGTTGCTCTTTGAATACTCTTTAAACATGATAATCAAACGAATTTGCATAAGAGTACATAGTTCTTGTTTTAAAATAAAGTTTTTTACATTCACGCTTCTCAATTTTCTTTGATACACATTCTACAGTTTTGTTGACAAACTGGTATCCACTCCATAGCTAGCCTAAATTAATTAAGTATGTAGGTTTAACATTATTGAACTGCTTTATAAGAAATAGGTCTTTAAAATCACAGTCTCTTAAAGAACTTTACATAAATTAATACCATGAGCTCCGCGATCTCGGTGTTTCTATAAGTGAACATCAAATAGATTAAAACGTGTAGACTGGACATATCTTTGATATTTGAAAGGTGGTTTATATCAGTATATTAGTTATTGGTGGCTATTTAATTTTGGGAATAACTATAATATAAAAAGGAAAATAATCTAATATTAAAATTATATCAACTAACTCAAACTCAAACTAACTTTATTTACATTTATATATCAAAGGTGGTAGAGCCACACTGAAGCAATTATTGGGTTTAGCATGAATGGGTCAGCTCTACCGGTGTAGTATCATCCTCTTACAGAAAACCGACGTGAAGTAAAAAAGGTGCTTGCATTATTGCGTTTCGTTCGGTCAGTGAGAGCGCTGGAAGCCCAATTCCCATCCTCTCCCCTCCCCTCTTATCTCCCTCTTCCCTCTCCTCTCCCCATCGCCCATCTCTTCCATCTCCCCAAAACAAAGCCGGCAACTCACATGCGACTCCCCTGGTGTTGCTAGTGTCTATGGACGGTGGTGATTGCTTAATATCAGGTGAGTCGCCTATCCTTTTGCCTCCTATATAATATAAAAAAAAGAAAATGTATTAAATTTTCCAATTCCAATTTTCCGCCGATCATAAAACTTAAAGTTTTTATATATCTGCATATTTTAAACATGTAAAATTTGTATATCACACAGTGAAACTAAAAAACCTATGCACGGCATAATCTGGACTTTGTTCATGTTGAGTGAAGACCGAAAATCTTTAAAAAATAGAGGTATCATATGAACGCTTAAAATTGGACTTGGCTTATTTTGAAACATAACAACTTATATAAGTACAACTACCACATCATCCCCTTTTTATAAACTCGAGAAATATAACTACTTATATTATTCGAAAGGAATATAAAGAATTATTACAATATATTAAGGTATAAATCAACAAAAAACTAACATTTTTTAGATGTAACTTAGATAAGTATTAAAAAACATTGTAAAAGTATACCTGAAAACATATAAATTCAATATCCTTCTTTTCTTTTTTCATCAATACTTTTTTGTAATATGCTTTTTTTGTTTAGTTCTATGTTAATTATTTGTACTGTAAATCTGAATTTAATAAGAACCATATTGTGTCGCGAACTTTTTACTGTATTGTAAAGTACTGTAAGTACTGAATATTTTTGTTATAAATTTTTTTTCAAACCGTTCGAGCAGCGCACGCCATTGTATAGATTTTAATTTCATTTATTGTAATTAATTATTAAAAACATTTGTTTGCCAAAACCAAAAAGAGCCTACAACACTCAGGGATAATAAACCTTTTTAACAGTGAAAGAATATTCAAAATCGGGTTAGGTTAGTTCTTTATTAATTGTTTTTAATCTATGATAATCTGATGCCATTTTCGGTCGTACAGCGGACGTTTCTAGGAAAACTAAAGATGGATAGACTCTAAATTTGTTACGCTTCTGTAGTCATGGTTACGTTTTGTTATTTTCCATTAGGGGGAGTTGGGGACCCTTGATACGATTTTTACTTAGACCCAATAAAAAGCGACCTATTGACAGTAACATCCAATTTAATATTTATAATCTATACAATATATATTTAGCTAACTTTTTAATGTCTAAATAACCGTTAGGTTTAATGATAAAAAATATTAGAGCCTATTTACTAAAAAATGAAATTTGTATCAATGGACCCCAGACGTGGGGTACATTGATACATATACTGGGGCAGTTTGATTCATAGAAAAATTTCTACAAATTAAACAAGTTTTATTGATTTTTGTGATATTTATTTATTAAATACTTATTTTTCACTTTGTGCTAAATTATGTGTACATAAATTTAATCTAGTACTAAGGGAAATGAATGTTTTACGCTTTTTATATAAAAATGGAACAAGTATAACCAAACAATAAACTGTGCCATGAAATATACTTAAACAATAACATATTGTATAATCATTCTTTTTTTGGTCTAATCAGTCATAACTGGTTTTATACTTAAACGATAAGATAAAATAATTATTTTATTGACTTAATCAAACATCACTTAACAAATTTATCTTGAATTTGAATAGACAAGCTGTTCTACTAGTGCCTTTCTTTACTATAGGATTTGTTTAGTAGTCCGGTGAATCTGTTAAGACCTTTCTGGGTCAATAGGGTAGTCAGATCGAAAAAAAAAAGGATTTGGTAACTTCAACACAATATCAGAAATATTAACCAAAGCTTCGTCTTTTATATCAGGCAATACAAAAGTTCCAGTTGGTTTAAGCTTTACAAAAGAGACTAGAAAGTCGTTCTGGTTATCAGAGTATCTTGACACTATTTTTCCAACAAAATACTTATAAGGTTGCTTCTTTCCTACGTTAACTGCAGATCATTTACTGCAGGTGGGGCAGTAAATGTTCGGGCAACACTTGTGTTCTCGGGTTTTCTTAATTTTATAGTTCGGTGAAGATGTGAAGACCTTTCCATGTTAACAGCATTTTCATTTCGAAAAAAAAAAAGGTTTCCTTAAAGTAATATTGGGGCACATTGATACGTATCAAAGTGCCCCGACAGTGCTTGCATCAATGTGCCCCTGTCTACTACAATCGAAATAAGTATTTTGTAAAAATTATAGCAATTAATAATAAAAAAAATTAAATTTACATAATGTAATGACGGGTATGTACTTACTAATTATCTCAATATATCACAGGTAACACTAAATATATTAGTAGAATCACATCCGAAAGAAAACTACGAAAATTTTGTTGCGAACCTCAGAAACAAGTTTACACGTGCCAAGCGCTAATCGTCGAATGAATATTGCTCCGCTCTAGTGTGCGTGTAGGGTGTATGATTACCTTTCTATATGTGGCGGACGGCTTCTCTAACGTGTTTTGTTTTCGATCTATATTGACTGTATCTATGTGCCCCATGTATCAATGTACCCCATCTCCCCCTAAACGCATCATGTACTGCCACATATAATTTATGCATGCGTCTATTATATTAATGAATACAAATCTCAAAGTTTTGATTGTAATGAAACGTGAAGAGCAAATTTAATTTAGACGGTTTTTTTTAATTAAAAAATAATATTTTGTCTATGTTTTCCTTTCACAGACTTCGCACAAGTGCAATATACTAATAAGGTGCCGCAACAGTTAACGTTAATGTACTATCGAATTTACATTTTGATACTGTGACATTTTACTGTTTATGAAATTCAGAGATGCTTCCTAAGTCTTGTCATAGAAAAAAAAGTTTATTAAGTTCAGTTTTAAATATCATAACTCGTAAATTATTCGTTGAAATTACATGGTATAAAGGGCAAAATGATTTCAAATAAAATACCTAATATAATAAATATATGTAATTAGGTCATAATGAACTAAATTGTCTAGTGACTTCGATCGCGATATGTTATATCTCCGTGATGATCGGTTGAGTTTTTAAGACTTGAGAACATAATATACAAACCAATTCGCATATAAGCGTAAACATATCATGTGGCTGAATATAGCTTCTTGAAAAATCTATTATTTTTTTACAAATATATAAAACTTAGAAATCCTTCTTTTTAGTTTCCTGATTAGATAGACTTAGTACATTATTTTAGATTTAACCAGAGATAGCAACGTTAATGCCCGAAAAATATTGCTGGCCATATTATGAATCGACTAATGATTATCCTGTAAAAATATTGCTGGCGACTAACCAGTCGCGCTGTATATTACTGTACTATGTCTTAGTCACTTATTCACTTTGTTACATAGATTTTCTTTAACCAAATGGTTTTTTGTTGCATACGATAAAAAATATTTCATGCCGACCTTATCCTAATCATTACCCACGCAATAAAAAAATAATTAGTCAAATAAATGGAGACATTCTAAATAACGCGCTTACATACATTCAGTAATTGATTTTATTAAGATAAATATAATATACTAATAGTCCCGCGCAACTTCGTCTGCGTGAAATCGACTACCCACCGGTTCAAATTGTATTTCCAAACTCAAAAAATCATATAAAAACCTAGAACTCAATTACAGCGACTCCCACCGTTTCTAATTGAGAAATCAAATAATTCAGGGACTCACTCAAACACATACCTTGTTGGCTTAGTGAATGACTTACGCATGTGTGGAAGAAATTTCTAAGAGGTGAACGAAGCGCCATCTATCATTCAGCAACATCAATAATTTCGTTTTGTTTGAAAGACATGGGACAAACATGAAAGGGTGGTGTTACGAAGGTGAAAATTTGAGGTTATAAATATTTATTGATGGTGAATAAATATAAATATAAAAATACAATTTGTCCAATAATTGAAAAAAGAATCTGGACAGGGAAGGGACACCCTAACCACCTAGAGCTACAAAATATACTTTACGACCTATTCTCATACCTTCCAAATATACATTAAAAATTTCATAAAAATCGGTCCATCATTTTCGTGGGGGTTCAACCAGAAACACCGTGACATGAGGTTTTTATATATTAGATTATACGTGTTGATAGGTGGTAGAGCCACGCTGAAGCTATTACTGGTTTCAGCATGAATGGGTCTGCTCGTCCGGGGTAGTACCACCCCTCTCACAGAAAACCGACGTGAAATAACAGTGCTTGCATTGTTGTGTTTCGTTCGATCAGTGAGAGTACCGGAGGCCTACCTCTCTTCCTCTTTCCTTCTTTCCCTTTCCTACCCCTCCCCCTCTCCCATATACAGGCTGGCAACGCACTTGCGACTTCCCTGATGATGATTCTTTGATATAAAAAAAACGTAAATACGTTCCTGAATAAATTTTCTAGACAATAGTCAAAATCGTATCAAGATATATTATGTTTTTAAAGCACACAGATATACAGAGGTAGTGAGTTTGTCTTATAAGATCTATTTATGACTTTATTATAGTGTACCGGAGTGCTACTTTTCTGAATGACGTCAAATAGGCTATTGACAGTTTTATTGCAGAAATTGACGTCATTGTACTGAGCAATCGTAGATACTCTAACATGAAAAATAATTTAACACTTTATGTTAGCAGTTTTATTTGTCAATAAATCGATCGATTGCTTAAATAAAATTAAAATATAGTTTCACTTGCATAGTTTAATCAGAGTAATTCTTAACGAAGGAGCACGTTTCCTAGAACAATAACCAGTAGTAGATTGACGGATTCTTAAGAGATTAAATTCTTTGTTTCGAGAGCAAAAAAGTGCATAATTCATATCGCTTTATTAGATTCTTTACAGATTTGCATTTATCAGGTAGTTCGTGATAGGAAATAATGATAACCAACTTTATTTTATACGGACAAAATGATAACCATTCTCTCAATAATCGAAGGAAAAAGCATCAGGGGGCCTAACCAATTTTTTTTTTATTGGTGCACGACAAAGTGACTGCACTATACCTGATGGTAAGCATAGTACAATCCAAAAACAGTGGCGACCGACGATGGATGATCATTCTCTCGTCGGTCGCCGCTGTCATGCCGGCCATAATGACGAAAGTCGTCTGGTACTGGATATGCACAGGCTGATCCAGAAACGCGATGCGCAAAAGCGAGTCACTATGACGGGCTTTTTCGCTATGTACATGGTGGTTGCGACCCAGTCGGGCTGTAAAATCCTACCACCCCGCAAATTATCTAACTAAATAATCACTATTTGCGTTAGTGATTGTCGATAAGCAACTTGGTTAGGCCCCCAGTATAACCGTACCCAACGCTGCGTGCTACAAAAGACGTCCGCGACATATTTTTACTGATCCTCCCGATGAAATAACGGCAGCGAACGATGAGTACCAGCCTGTCTCTCCAAACAGAGCATGTTCACGCCCGCGCCTGCGTAACCATAGATCACGCCGACGCGATCTGCGCGTAAATTTCGCTCCCGCACACCAGATTAGGTCCCCCTCGGCAGTGGCTCAAGCCTAGGTACGTTCTCTTGGCGTGGAGCCCTTGAGTGCGCTGCTCGCATAATGCAGTGACACAAAATCTTACATCACTGCAACAACAGTACACATACCATGCGTAGGGCACGTGCACGCATACACGCTTATACCTGAAAGTGGAAGGGTTTTATTTTTTTTTCCCCTTATAGAACTGAAATAGTTCAGGAAATTATTCGATACGAAATATCTATAAGTGTTGTTGAGGTATGTATGCTTGGTACACATATATGTTTCAACAACACATATACGTATGAATAGTTAGCTTAGGTTAGCTCAGATATGTTGCGAATTGCACATATCAGGCAACAGCCCAAGCCGAGGTGTGCCGTGCACCCTTGAGCTAGTTGTCAAATAAAATCGGCAGAGTGCCCTATGCGCTCGCCTTAGTAGTCCGGTGAAGCTGTTAAGACTTTGGTGGGTCAATAGCGTAGTCAGATCGATAAAAAAGCCACCAGTATAAAGAAATTGTAACCCTCATAATTGTTATTGGGGGACAACAGAACCTGAGATGGATATTATATTCCGACTACAAAAATGGGCAGTTCAAACAATTTGTATAATATAAGACCTCGCGAATCTCAAGTACATATACACCAATTTTTTTATACATAACTGTGCCCGCGACTTCATCTGCGTGGAACCTTACATAAACAACAGTGACTAATTAAGTCATCTGAATGTATTAAGTCCATTTACATATTTATATTTTAACTAGCCTCTGCCCGCGACTTCGTCCGCGTGGAATAGATACATTAACATTATCACCCAGAAGTTCTCAAAAGGAAAACATCCCGATTTTGAAACATTTTTCGTATGTACTCCGCTCCTATTGGTCTTAGCGTGATATATATAGTCTATGACCATTCTCGATGAATGATCTATATATCACTGAAAGAATTATTCAAATCGGACCAGTAGTTCCTGAGATTACCCCCTACAACCTCACAACATCACAACGTCACAAACTCACAAACTTTACCTCTTTATAATATTAGTATAGATGAAATAAAGACTCAATGTTACTCAAAAATATACTTTATGATTTTCAAGGTTTTATCATGAATGGGGTACTTTATGAGTGATGCATGTCCAAACAAATAAACAGATAAACATTTCTAAAAATGACTGAATTGTTTATTATTATTTATTTCTAGATTTTTTTTTTACAGAAATCTTAAAAGTACAGACACTTTATATTTACTTTCTTATTATATGTACAGATAAAAAAAATGAATTCTTTAAACGCCAACATCGACGACGAATAAATACGACGATCCGATGATGAAAAGGGTAAAAAAGCGTAAATCCGTGTCGCAGTACGCAATCGGACGACACAGCTGCGGTGTTCCAGGGACATTGACTGCAAAAAGTCAAAATAAACTTGAAAACTAACGGCTCGAACACAATGGAGCCTCAGTTAATTAAGTTTTTGACAAGCTTATAATACACCTGTTTTAAGTTACTTCTCGAAGAAGGACTTACAGTTTGGTTAATAAAAAAAATATTGCGTATGTCAGTGTGTACACGCGCAGGAAGTGAAACGTATTTGTTTAAATATATGAGAGTGCTCATAAACTACTATCTACTAACTACTATCCATATCAATAAAAATGGATCGCAAAATATGTTGCTAAGTTGCGAAACTAGAAGACGGCTGGTCCAATTCGAATAACTTTTGATTTGATTTATTCCTTGAACTCTGAGTAAGGTATTTACAGAGAGAAAAATTGGAAACATTGCTCAGAAAAATCTACAAGACAGTTTTTTTTCTGTAATTGTGAACGCAACTTCAAATTACTATTAGCAACTTGAACACATCTGTAATTACGATGCTTCTTTTCATTTCTGAGTTGACACATATTATTTTAAAAAATTCGCTTTCTCAGTTAGTATTCCGGAAAAGCAAATATTTGTGGAGTAGCACGATGTGTTTCTTGCGAGATAAAATTATATGGATCGTAACAATTCCTGTTTTTCTGATACTATCATGCGAGAATTGTGGATCTTTTTTTTCTTTCACGTGTATAATTATTTTTATTAGCAATCAATTAGACCATATTTTATAGTCAAATACCATTCCTTTTTCGTATATTATAAAGTATTGTGTGAAAAATGTACATACATTATACTCGTATAACACAATGTTAATTAAGACATGGTAGCCTAGTGGGTTGAGAGGTGGAATATGGTTTCGAAGGCCGCAGGTTCGAACCCCGGTATGTTCCAACGAATTTTTCGGAATTCACGTACATTTATTAATTTAAATTGGTAACAGTATCGGCTGACGGTGAAGGAGGACATCGTGAGGAAACCTGAACCTGAGAAATGTTCTTGTAGTACTACTGCATGTGGGAAGAATATAAAACTGTGGACTCAGAGTTTGAAATCGTCAATACAGTGCAGTGGATCTCTTACAGGATGATGATGTTATAAATTGTAATATCGTAAAATGCCGTCATATACCTTTAATATTTTATTTTTTCGACTGATTTGTGATGACAGTTTCTTGATAAATAAGCAAGTATGAGTTTATCCGTTGGATTTTTTAAATTATATTTGCTGTAACAAAATAAAATGCTCATAACTATTAATTTTCTATGGCTCGGTATATTATGTGGGCGTGATGGCAAATGTCACATAAAATGTCAGTCATGGAAGAATTAGGTTATATATTCAGTGTTTAATGCTACAGTGTTTAACATGTGTAATAAGACATGAGCAATGTAGTCAAAGCTTTATTTGGAGACAAAACGAAAACGTAGTATTTGCGCTGCGATTTAGACCAGATGCGTCGTTCACGAAGGACAATTGACTAGGAGCTACACAACTCATAACTGTTTTATGTGTTTAATTTTATTTATGAATAATAATGCATTATCTTAATCATTTATTATATGCTATTCAAAACATACAGGCGTGCATTAAGTGTCTCCTTTCTTTATAGTTTAATTTAGTATACTTATACATGAGACCGTGTTTTGTTAAACATAGATATGTATGCATATAATTTTGGATAATATAGCAGGTAAAAAAATATTAATAGTAACTGTAAGCATTGGAGTCTATATAATAATGTGTACTTTGTAAATACGTGCGATAAAAAAAAATAATGTAACAAGATTGTGACTATAATAAATCGTTTTTAGCTTATTGCGTTTCAGAAACAGTATAATATATATTGATATATTGGTGACAATTTTGCAAACTCTACAAGATCAGCTTTGATTATCTTTGTTTTTGGATTATACTGTACTTGTAATCAGACAAGTCGTCACTGTTTTTTTTTTTTTCAATCTGACTATTATTTATTGACCCACCAAGGTCTTAACAGCTTCACCGGACTACGGACAAGTCGTCACTGTATTATAATATAAAGTGCATGGATCTATAGGAAATTGAAAACTAAAACATTTGAAAATAAATATATGAATAATATATAAATTGAAAATAAATTATAGAGGTTAGACTGTTTATTAATTTTTGTTTTTGTGATTGTCAATATTACTAAAAAGATTGTCGAAGAGTTCTTACTTATAAATCAATTTAATCGTTAAGTGATGATGGCTTAGTTGCAGTTCAGTGAAGTTGTTAAAACCTTGGTAGACCAATAACGTAGTCAGTTCGTAAAAAAAATGATGGCTTAGTTAATAGCATGTTCGGATTCCGAGTCGATGGAGGTAAGTTCGAATCCTAGTCACTGAGTCAAAGTTTTCGGTGAAAGAAATTATCATGATGAAACTTTAGCATGATATTAGGGTTTTTCTAAGCCCGCCCAGCTAACTACCATCCAAATTGGAAATATGTCAACAAGTGCCTCTTGGTTTGTTCTGACAGCTACACATGAGAGCCAGTTTTCTTTAATGGGAGAGGAAATGGGGCGAGGGGAGGAGAAGTGGGTCTCCGGCGCTCTCTCTGACCGAATGAAAAGCAACAATGCAAGCGCTGTTACATCTATAAGATGTCTTCTTCCATAATAATTACCTTACGGTGGAATCCGTTATCGCTTACACTCAAGGTCATATTTTTGATGAAATATCATCTAATAATAAACATTACCAGCTCTAAGTCTATGAGGAAAAAAAATGAAACCAAGTCGGCGTAACGGATTACTCGGAATTTTGACGAGATCGCCTTTAGATGCTTTACTTTCTGGGTTATTATTTATGTCTCTTTTCAAAAATCAACCGCTATATTCTTAATTCTTCACTAAGCGGATATATGTAATGCGAACGAAGGATTACAATAATTTTTTTAACATTTTGGTATTTACTGTACATCAATATATTTCGTATTTAAAGCTGCGTTAGAATTTTCAGTTGAACAGATTTGTTTGTTGTGTGTGATTTTATATATATATCTATACTAATATTATAAAGAGGTAAAGTTTGTGAGTTTGTGACGTTGTGAATTGTGACGTTGTAGGGGGTAATGTCAGGAATTACTAGTCCTATTTGGTAAATTCTTTCAATGTTATATAGCTCATTAATCGAGGATGGTTATAGGCTATACATCATCACGCTAAAACCAATAGGAGCGGAGCAACAATGAAAAATGTTTAAAAATCGGGGTGTATTTCCTCTTGAGAACTTTCGCTGTATTAGTTAGCCCAAATTAACTAAGTCGCGGGTAGAGGCTAGTATTTTATATATTTAGATGCTTATTCTAGACTAGACGTGCCCGTGACTTTGTCCGCATGAAACCTTATGTAAAGACAGCGATTAATAAAGTCGTTTGATCGTATTAAGTCCATTTATTTATCTAAGATTCACGCGTACTTAAGTCACGTCGTCATTAAAATTGCAATAAATTTTGATAGATTGGATCGATTTTAAGGAAACCAAGAGTTAATGTTACTTTAAGATATGCTTTATGATTTTCCTCCGTGATGTTTATGAATGTGAACATAGTAATGTGGCAGGGATGCGTGCCCATACTAACAGACAGGCAGATAGACAGATTTCCAACAATTATTTCCACCAAAAATCTAAAAGAACACATATTTACATTCTTATTATATATATAGATAAATATAAAGTAGCCAGAAGACACTAAAGATTTAAAAAAGAATGGTCCCAAAAATCTTGATTACCCGGTCCTCTTTTCAACGGACGAGAAATATGACCTATTTATCATCTCCACGCTTAAACATTACACTGGCTTCGCTGTTTGATATTCAAATGATATTCACTAAAAATGATAAGAAGGTCCAGGGTAGGTGGTGACTGCCGGAGAAATATTAAACGATCATTAACAGCGATACGGTATAATACGACGGAATTGCAAATGACCCATTACGTCTATTTTTTGTACCCAACCCCACTATTTATTTAGGATAATTGCTTTTTTATTTGTCTCCCCGATGAAGTGTGCGTCGGTCGTTTGTTTTTCCCATTTTTATGATACGTATATTCATCTCCGTTGGTGTATTGAGGGCAGGGGGAACAGATCACTGGATTCATACGTTTAAGTTTGGCGAGTGATTCATTTCTTTCCGTCCACGGAGGAACGTCGACGCATAATTCGATTGTATGGAATCAAGATTTGATAAATGATTTTATTTCTATATAAATACGCTTTAGCAAATGTATCTTAGAAATAATATACGATAGTGCGACTTTAGAATATTGGGGTAGTGATGCCTTGATCGATACTATTTTTTATTGAGCGACAACAAGGCTTTATTATTGGTTGGTGAATTTTCAAAGCCCACCTGATTAACTACTAACTTCACTTATCAGATTAGGTCCCCCTCGGCTGCGGCTCAAGCCTAGGTCCGTTTCCTCGGCGTGGAGCCCTTGAGTACGCTACTCACGCGATACAGTGATACAAAATCTTATATTGCTGCAACAACACGGTTTGTCGGTACACCGTGGGGTTTTGGTCCGTGCAAGTCGGACGTAACCCACCCTCTCCCCCGGGAGTGTGGGTATTCTTAAGAGATTTCCTAACGTTAAAAAAAAAGATAGGCCGCGATTTGCACGTATCAGCCCAAGTCGGGGTGTGCCTTGCACCTTTAAGCTAGTTCTTAAATAAAATCGGCTGAGTGCCCTAAGCGCTCACCTTAGTAGTCCAGTGAAACTGGCGGACTTTGCTAGTTGTAGTCAGTTCGAGAAAAGAAAATCCGGCAGCTAAACTTACATGAGATTGTGATCATACGCTAAGAGTTGTAAAGTAGTAGGCACACGGAAACAAGAGACATTATACTATAATATAGGTGTACTTCTTACATTTACATTCGTTTTTGTATTGTACTGTTTTTTACTGCGACACAAGTGTAAAATGTTTGAGAAACAGAGACTTTCTTAATATTATCATATTATTTAAAAAAAGTGCACGTTGTCAATGTTGGCAATAGTATAGAAAATGTAAAAGCACCTTTCGTATATATAAAAGTCGAGAAAGCTATAAGAATTGCAGATAGAAGTGAGAACTCAAATAATGGAATTTAAACTGTGTTGTCTTTAGAAAGTTTTAAATAACTTATAGTGTGAATTATTTAAATTTCATAATTTGACAAATAAAATTATCATAATTATTCTCTCTTTCACGTCTATCGACATTCCGAATAATAATTATGTACTATAACGTATGGAAGAGGTATGCGGAGTAAAACACTGTTTCCAGACGGGAGGATTTATTACGAGAGACAGAGAGATACAAATAATGTGCACCGTAATGAACGAGTATATCCCAACGAAGGTAGAAGTACACAAGTACAGTGACGTGATCTCTATTACCACGACACTAAGACGTCTCAACAAGGGTGAAATCGTACAGCGTGCGTAGTAGTAGTCCCTAACAGGTACATCTATACGTTTAAAAGACTGGTGGCGCCATCTCTTGGAGTCGAAGTCAAACTGATAGTTCAAGTTTATTAGTGATACAACTATTGAGGTTTGTGCACAGTATTATTATTTTAGTAATATTAGTGTTACAGTACCTTTATAGGGTTTATTAATTCATCAAATATATAACGAGATGCGCAATCCCAATACTAAATATCAATGTTAGATGTACAGGTTTTTATACCACGCTTCGCAAATCTGACGCAAGCCGCCCAAACGCATACGGTTAGTCATACTTACTAACATGTTATGACGCGAAATTATAAATTTATCTCCTGGCAAAAAAATATCGCTTAATACTGACTAAAAAGTATTAATTAACCAAACAAAGATTTTTCGAAAGATAAGTCAACTGTTTTAACGCGAGCGAACCACGGACAGAAGCTAGTTAAAAAACAACGAAAAATTAGGAGATGAAAATCATTTCATTAATTTTTATATACAATCATTCTCTTTACATGTTTTCCAGAACGTAATAATACTTATTTGAATAGAAAGATAGTGCTTTCTTTTTCGAGAAAGTCTTTCGAGTAATTCCAGCGAGCTTAATTGTACGACCGGTTTACTTTCTTTTAATTCACTATTAAAAATAATTGAGAGTTTTCTTTTATAGTTCATTTTCCTTTATTTCGTAATTACATTTGGATGTAGTAACTGTTATTTATAGTGACTGAGTTATATTTAGTTATGAATTAAATAACCTTTAAAAACTTTTTTATTTTGTTTGTTTTTTTTTTTTTTACTGAAAGTTTTTACTTTGTTTTTACTTTGGAATTATTGACGTAAGATATGTCAGATATATAGATGTATATATATCTAAGTGTTGATGGCTTAGTTGATAGCGTTTTCGAAAATAGCGTCGATGGACGTAGATTCGAATCCTTGCAGTTAAACCAGAGCATTCAGTGAAGAAAAACATCATGTAAAACCATGACGGTAGTTATTTTTCTGACTCCGCCTAATTAGGTACCATCCTTAAGTTGAAAATCTGTCAATCATATGTTGACGTCTTCCCGAAGCTGCATTAGAGAGCCAGTTCCGTTTTGGCTTAGTGTGCTTACCATCTTAGAAGACGTCTTCTTTAACATCGGATAACGTTGTGGTCAAAAGCGAATGCCTATAAAGTTTAAAAAAAAAAACTCAATGGCTTGATGATTATATCCGTACCTGCCTTCGGAAAGAGGCTTATGGCTCTCCAGTGCGCGTCTCTGACAGGTTAATGATGATGGTTAGTAAAAACGATGTGAAAATATTTAGAAACAGTACTTTATGAGGACACAAACTCAACCTAAGACACAGGAGACTACCAGTAATTTATATTAGAAAGAGTAAATAAATATATCATATCAGTATTGGACTATTTTGCCATATAAAACTCTGTCTGAGTCACTACAAGTGCCTATATTGTCAACTTAAATGCCATTTCTAGAAAGAAATGTTTACAGATCCATTCAACATAAGTTATTTTATTTACATCACAAATAATAAACAAAGAAATAGAAAGAATACATCCTAAAATAAGGCAATTTGATTTTATGGTCCGTCTAGCGGAATCTATTAACTGATAAGAGAAACGGCTAACATCAAAACCCTCATATAGAAGTAAAGATAATATTAAATCAGGCGTGGAGATAACACGGCTTTTCTTTAGACACAGTACAAATGGAATGCAGAAGGTCTGCTTATAGTTTGTAAACTTATGTTTTTAACCAATCTGGAGTATGGTTATGACGTGTTATATTTAAATTAGAAAGGAGTATTATATTGTATTTTGTGCAACTATATTAATAAAATTCACAGCCCCTTAGGCCCCACAGCGACTTGAGTTTGGAAAATACGCATACTTATCTACTATCTAATGGTTTAAACTTGACAGGAAACAATTATATTTTTAAGTTGAAACGTTATCGAGTATTGTTTGCCAAAGGGAATATTTCTTACAAAAATTCTATAGAGGTAACCTCTACTCTGTGCGCTTGTTTGACCGTAGACTAATGTGTGTTTGATATTGAAAGATATTAGTCAACCCCACCTCATATTTAACTCTGATGATTTTTCTTTTTATTAAAATAAACTCTAGCTTAGAGTGGATTCTGTGGAGAGGATATTCAATTAACCATTAATCATCCACACTGTATTCATTCTAAATTAATTTTCCAATTACTTCACTAACTTTTTACAGCGTGTAAACGTAAACAATGGATATAATGTATTTGTAACATATGGACAAATACATTTTTTAGTTTTTCACTCCTGGTACAAATTAAATATAACTATGCCAAGTCTCACCTTACTTTTTGCGAGTATTGTGCTTAAAGTTTTGTCTACATGTATCAATATGTAGATATATAGCTACTAGGATTTCATTCGCAGAATTACATTCACGTTATCAGCATTCTCCAGTTTAAAAATAAATAATATATGTTTACTCATTAAATCTAACAAGTATCTTATTTATACCGTTTTATTACACATGTGTAATTTTCTAAGAATGTATTATTTTAATTATCATTTTTTTTTTCGTGTAAAAGCTTAGTGAACGTTCTTTACAATACGTGCTGTGGTCATTTAGTAAGTTGTATCAACTTTTATCAAGCCATTATGGGTCTTATCAAACGATCCAGCGCGACAAATCCCCATTCTCGACTTAACAACACGCAAACTTTTGCACGAATTGTTACTTGCAAATTAACTTACTTTATGTATGTGTGTAAAAGTGGTATTATGTTTGTGTGTGTGCGTTTAGTCTAATTTAATGTTACTGAACTTTTTTATTAACTAGGTTATATGTAAAGTATTTTAAACACACTCACTTTGTCGTTTAGTAGGCGGTTTAACTGTTTCCATTTTGAGCATATGTAATTTTTTGTTGTTGTTGTAGTTAATCATAAACGGCAGCGTATGGAATAAGCTAGCTTTTTAATCATGTATATGTATATATGTATCAATTTTATATTGCTTTGTTTTTTTTATTCAGCATGTCCATAGAATATTGTAAATATCCCTTCAATAGTATAAATAATTGTTTACAATATCATTTTTCATATCCGATATACAACGTTTGCCATGGGACAATTTTAGTGCCATAACTTTTCTACTAGGGGCACTGCTAGTAGATAGATGAAAGAAGACGTTTTAAAACTCAATTATCATACATCTTTCATGTAAGTGACAATATTTTCAACACTTGTACAAAAAATATGAGAAGTTGTGAGATTCCTTCGTGAAACATAGAAATTAATTTTTGACGTTTTCAAATAAATTAATAAAAACACAATTTATATTGTAATCATCATTAAATTGTCTGAGATGATGATTTTACAAAATAATGAGAAACATAGCTATAGTCTTTAGAATTAAAAAACATTATGTAATTTTTCGAAGAATATGACAGATAGATGGCGTTAAAAACATAGTTGGCGATAACACAAAAAATATAGGAAATTAAAACATTTTTACAACTGACAACTTAGTACGATGAATTAACGCATACATGTTATTGTAAAAATATGAATAAATAATATATCATTCGTTTATGATGATTGATTGATTATTTATAACATAAAAGCGTAGCAAACAAATAAACAAGAAAAGATTACCGATATTCGTGAAAACTCAAAATAATATAATACACGCTTACACATGGAAGTGGAAGGGTTTTATTTTTTCCCTTATCGAACTGGAAAAATTCTAATTTTCTGATAACAAAATATATGGAGGGGTTGTTGAGGCGTGTATGCTTGGTACACATATGCGTCTCAACAACTCAAACATATATGAATAGTTAGCTAGGTTAGCTAAGATAGGTCGCGAGTTTGCAAGTAACAGGCAACAGCCAAGCCGATGTGTGCCGTGCACCCTTGAGCTAGTTTCCCAATAAAATCGGCTGAGTGCCTTAAGTGCTCGCTTTAGTAGTTCGGTGAAGCTGTTAAGACCTTGCTAGGTCAATAGCGTAGTCAGTTCGAAAAAAAAAATATATATACGTGTCCTTTTTGGAATTTGTAAATGAATTATATTGTGAATTATAGTATTAAAATTCCACAATTTGTATATTGAAATTATTAATATTACTCTGGTTTTCATATGTATTGGCACTCGGAGCAATTTTTATATAATTTTTTATAAAGTTTATTAACCAATCAAATATATGATAAGCTGTAAAATATCAATATTAGATTAACAAAGTAAGCTATACCACGCGTAGCTAATTTGACTCGTGGACACGAAATCACAAGTTTTTATACCGTCAAAAATATTGCTCAGAGCGGTAAAGCAGTAATATTATGACTAAGTTATAACTAAATGTAATATCATTAGCCTAAAGGAGTTTTCACTTCAAAGAAAGATTCGTTAAACAAATTATGGATAAATTCAAATAATTCTTTAGATATTAATTCCAATTCTCTTTGTGTTGTTACAAAAGTTAATTATCTGTCTAAGAAAAGAGCCAAGTTTTCAAGGTTTCTTTTCTAACTAAAATTAGTTTTTAGAACAAATAAAATAAATATTAACTTTGTAAAATTAACATGAAGTTTTTAACGTAAAGAAATTGGAAAGAAATTGTTCTTCTTGAATAACAAACGATTATTTTTTAAACTACCCACACCATTGCTTTCATACACGTTTGGTTAGCAACTAGATTTAGACCGCGGTTGCGGTCGCGTTAATGTTTTTTTTTTCGAAATGAGAACGCTGTTGACTTGGAAAGGTTTTTACAGCTTCACTGAACTACTGAGGCGAGCGCTAGAGGCACTCAGCCGATTTGGGATGTCTGGGCGACTAACCCAAGTATGCACGGCACACTTCGGCTTGGGCTGTCGCCTGGGTTGTGTAAAAATCGTCGCGGTTATGTAAATTTGACTTATCCTTTGTGAATGTAAAAGACCAACTACTAGAAACAGCAACAAATTGGTAGTTCCATGCTTCAGGCTGGCTAAGTCCAAAAACCGTTTTTAGGTAATAGCGTTAGGTGCACAATCGCCAGATCTCAACCCCATCGAGCACGCATGGGAGATGCTCCAGAGACGTGTTTTGAAGAACTTGGACGGAGCGACAACAACCCAACAGCTGAAGGATATGCTACAATTCCATTGGGAGCGAATACCGCAAGATGACATAAACAGTCTCATTAATTCAATGAATAATCGTTGCTGACAAGTTCTGAATAGCAGGGGAGACCATAGTTTGTATTAAATTGTTCTATTATTTCACAATAAATACATTTTCTTTAGAAATTTCATTTTGTAAAAAAAAAAAGTTTAGTTTCTTATGTATCTTAGTTTCTGCAGTATATTTTAATATTGTTCATTTTTGTTATTAAAAGAACTTATAAAGACAACAGCTGTTATTTTTACATCTAGAACCCTAAAGATATTATTTTAAAAATAAACTACAACGTTATAATGTGAAAAACCATCCTAAAATTTAAATTAGTACATGCTGCTTAGACTTTTTTGATGTGTGTATTTATGCTTTGGAAAAATATATAACATGAAGAGATAAACCAGATCTAGATTTTTGTCGGTATTTCTCGATGAGTGGGTCATTTTTCTAGCCGGTGATAGTTTTGACGTTGATAAGCACCGACCTAAACTGAATAAAGTATATTTTGATTTGGAATGGTATGTATATCCATTTGTATTCCGGTAAAGCTGTTAAGACCTTGCTAGGTCAATAGTCAGTTCGAAAAAAAAAAACGTATGAATATCCAGAAGGTTCTACTTTAGGGAGCTCAATAAAACGCAACCGTACTGCAAGACTTTTATTATCGGAGAGAATTAAGAATAACAACTTAACCACAGTATAAACATGAGACAGTACGGAAACTACGAAAAAACGCTCGAAAACGGCACAAGGAATTAATTCTATGGACAGCACCGCGAGTTTCGCTTGGGGGTCGTGTCGATGCGCATGTTTGTGAGAGTATGCAGGTGCGAGCGTTTATAGGGAGTTTCCAAACTGTGTATTATGTAAACTGTGACTTAACAGTACATACGCTAAAATATTACATTATGTAAATCTACCTACTTGTATATATGTTATAGGGATATTAAACTTCATAATAATCGTTAAAGTAAATGAGGTGTAAAAGCATAACAAGAAAATAAACGCCTACGCCATTGACCTAACAAGATCTTAACAGCTTCACCGGACTATTAAGACAAGCGCTTAGGGCACTCAGCCAACTTTATTTAACAACTAGCTCAAGGGTGCACGGCACAACTCGGCTTGGGCAGTTACGTGCAATTTGCGCCCTATCTGAGCTGACCTAAGCTAACTATTCATATATATATATCTGTTGTTGGAACATATATGTGTACTAAGCATACATACCTCAACAACTCTTATATATATTTTGTATAGGATAATTTTCTAAATTATTTCAGTTCGATAAGGGAAATAAACAAGACTCTTCCACTTTCATGTGTAAGCGTGTATGCGTTCACATGTACGGGGGTGATACGTGTAATGTTGTCACAGTGATATAAAATTTTGAGTGAGTGTATCGAGCGAGCAGCGCACTCAAAGGCTCCACGACGAGGAAACGGACCTAGGCTTGAGCCGCTGCCGAGGGGGGCCTAATCTGGTAGAAACAATCACAATTACAATATCATTTGGAATGAGGATTGCTAAAATTAAAAATGACTAACAACAATCTCGGCTCGTGGCTATACAATAAATTTACGGATAGTTCGCGTCTACAAAATGTAATTAAAATACAATAGGTTGAAATTACATAATTAATTTGTTCAAACAGGTTTCTTGTGATATCCAAAGGTACATACTTTTGTTTTATATAAGAATTTTGTAATGACATACAGTCTGACGGTACAAAATATTATTTTAATATAATTGTGTACACATTACACTGTTACAACATATGTATTATGACTTCAAGAATAATTACATATAATATATTTTGAAGTTTTTTTTTCCAATTTATTTAGTATAGAGAATTGTTACAGCATATACATTTTGGAATATTGCATATTCTCGAGTACTCTCTGTAGTGGCAGAGCCACGCTGAAGCTATTATTGGTTTCAGCCTGAATGGGTCGGCTCTTCCGGGGTAGCACCACCCTCTCAACCAACCAACCAAACCAACGTGAAGTAACAGTGCTTACATTGTTGCATTTCGTTCGGTCAGTGAGAGCGCCGGAGACCCATCTCCCCTCCCCTCCCTTCTCCTCTTCCTTCCCCTCCCTCTTTCTCACCATTCCTACAAACACAGGCTGGCAACGCACTTGCGACTCCTCTGGGGTTGCTAGTGTCTATGGACGGCGGTGATCGCTTAACAACAGGTGACCCGCATATTCGTTTGCTTCCATTATGACATAAAAAAAAACAAAATCAAAATCCACCAAAATCTGTTGTTTTGTTTTTTTTATTCAGTGTTCGAAAATTAATATTGACAATTCTTATTATCAGTCGATGTCGATATAGCTTATAGTGTGAATAATGCTGCTATATTGTAAAATGGGAGGCTTATACAATATTTGACCTCCAGCTTTAATTGTAATCCTAAATTGCCTGTCAGGTGTTAAAAGTTTTTTTTTATTGTTTTCAATTAAGACTTTTGTTCTCGTTAGCTTAGCTCTATATTTTATTTGCCATGTAAACAAAATCAAACCAGGTTCAAAAAACATAAGATTCAAACTTAAAACACGCTTCTTATCTTTTTCATTTTAGTCAAAATTTTCTTCTGCAAGCGATATCTATTTACGTATTAAAAATATTTCAAAACATGAATGGAAAACATGATTCAGTTATACAATATCCCATACTACATCCTCTACTTACGGTATACCCTCGTCAAATTTACCTTTACATAGCTGACAAATACACCCTGCTTTTTAAATTTAACTCTATGGAAGGTCAGCCTTTGAAAAATGTTTTTTTCCTGTTATATTCTTCATTTCATTATCTCTCCGATTCTATTTGAATACATTTTGGTTGTAAAATACGCGTTCCATTTAGGTCTGAAGACGTGAGAGGAATTATACTATCATAATTTTATATTAATAAATACAAGTTTTTTTTTTTTTCTCGACCTGACTACGCTATTGACCTGGCAAGGTCTTAACAGCTTCACCGGACTACTAAGGCGAGCGCTTAAGGCACTCATCCGATTTAATATTGGCAATCAGCTCAAGGGTGCACGGCACTCCTCGGCTTGGCTGTTGCCCGTTGCATGCAAAATCGCGACCTATCTTAGCTAACCTAGCTAACTATTCATATATGTTTGAGTTGTTGAAACGTATATGAGTACCAAGCATATCCGCCTCAACAACTCCTCCATATATTTTTGTCGGAAATAAATACAAGTTGGTGCCCGCAACTTGCTATTTTGTTGTCTCATATGAATCACGTGTTTTATCTACGCAAACAATATACCTGACACCTACAACTTATTTACCAATTTTAAGTCACCTACATCTAAAACTGATAATTTTACTAAAGCTCTGTCCTGTGACTATACAAATTTAATTTTGTTTGTAATTTTCTCACTTCTATTGCGTATACTTCAACTACAAATTTACGGTCATATAAAAAAAATGTTTAATACATATATTACTTTGACGCTTCGGTAAAGTTATTTTCTACACTGCCTGTTACTAATTGTGTTAATACAAGTGCGTAATTATATATTCTTAAATTTTTATAAATAATTAATTTAGAACTATAGAGAGTGTTTCAATTAATGTTAAAATTTCATTTTCTGCTTCATAAATAATGTTAAACGTAAATTTAAGCATACGCTTTATAAAGTCTAGACTTAAGCTAATTACTTTTGATGAAGTAATTAACATAAGTGCGATACCTAAATAATATTCAAATTAGGGGTAATTTAGATTTGACCTATGTCTCGAGAACAGTTGTTTTTTTTGTGTTTTTCTCTGACAACGCAGATACATAATGATCGGTTGAGTAATTAAAGTTTGAAATCATAAAAAAAAAAATAAACAATGGAATTTATTGTATTATTTAAGATTAATATTGATGCCATCTAACTGGCTACCAGCAAGAAACACTTTCAAAGGGCTGATTACTTTGGAACAGTGTATGCTTATGAAAGAGAAACAAAGAAGACAAGAATTGTTTATTGTTGGAACAACTATACAATTGTAGGTGATAGAGCCACGCTGAAGCTATTATTGGTTTCAGCATGAATGGGTCGGCTCGTTCGGGAGAGCGCCACCCTCTCACAGAAAACCAACGTGAAGTAACAGTGCTTGCATTGTTGCATTTCGTTCGGTCAGTGAGAGCGCCGGAGACTCATCTCCCCTCGCCTCGCCTCTCCCTTCTCCTCTACTCTAACCCCTCTCCCTTTCTCTCCATTCTCCCAAACACAGGCTGGTAACGTACTTGCGACTCCTAAGGAGTTTCTAGTGTCTATGAATGGCGGTTCGCTCTCGCACACCAGATTAGGCCTCCCTCGGTAGTGGCTCAAGTCTAGGTTCGATCCCTCGGCAGGGAGCCCTTGAGTGCGTTGCTTGCGCGATACAGTGACGCAAAAACTTTACATCACTGCTACAACACTACACGATCACCCCCACACACGTGCACGGCTACACGCTTACACATGGAAGTGGAAGGGTTTTATTTTTTCCCCTTATCGTACTGAAAAAACTTTAATTTTCCGATAATAAATATATGGAGGGGTTGTTGAGGTGTGTATGCTTGGTACACATATACGTTTCAACAACTCATACATATATGAATAGTTAGCTAGGTTAGCTAAGATAGGTCGCGAGTTTGCATGTAACAGGCAACCAGCCAAGCCGAGGTGTGCCGTGCACCCTTGAGCTAGTTGTCCAAATAAAATCGTCTGAGTGCCTTAAGCGCTCGCCTTAGTAGTTCGGTGAAGCTGTTAAGACCTTGCTAGGTCAATAACGTCGTCAGTTCGAAAAAAAAAAAAAAATGGATGGCGGTGATCGCTTAACAACAGGTGACCTGTCTGTTCTTTTGCCTCCTATATGATATAAAAAAACAATCAAATTAAGCAAAAAAGATAAATCCTATGAAGACTGTAAAAAGAGAAAATGTCCAACAAAAGGCAATACCCATTCAACAATCAGGAGCCCAATATGATGATAAACAGTCGGTCATATTACAGCATATTACAAAATTAAATGCACAACATGTAACTACAAGCAGAAAATACAGACACACATAACACTTCACATATGATCACATTAAATAGGAATAGTTACTAGAACTACAAATTCAAGAATTTTACAGCTTCACCAGACTACTAAGGCGAGCGTTTAAGGCACTTAGCCAATGGCCGTTGGCCGTTTTGGTCGCAAGACATTTATATCCAAATTAGAGAATGTACCTTAAGTCAGAAAAAATATAATATACGCTGAATCTCGGAAATAGGGTTTTGTTGATCGTTTCCCGTTGATTATTCGGTGTTTCACACTCACTAAGATCAATAACAGTTTTTTACGTAATAGTGTTAGGTTTTATTATAAAGTCACGAAGCAAATCGCTATTTAGCCGGATAATGCGTTCAAGTACCATTTCAAAATAGTTACATGTCCAAGAGGTCTAGGGTGGATCAATATCTAATAAGGAGATGACGTCTGGAAATGACGCCACTCTGTGTGCACTCACGAAAAACGAATATAACTACCTATTTGGGTGAAAATATGTATCACAGAAAAACAGATCGATTTCCTTGCCGATTCTTCTCAATGACTGGGTTGTTTTCCGAACAGGTGGTAGGTTTAACCTTCATAAACGCCTTCTCATGGCTTAAATTGAATAACTAGTTTTTGATTTTGCTAGATTTTGTTGTTACTATAGTAATATGCAGTAGCATAATCTTTTAAATTGAGCCACACACCAATTTTCTAAATCTCCGGAGAGCTCTCGTGGAGTTTTGTCGAAAGATTAAGATAATTAAAATACTTGATGCCCAAGTTATGGTTCTGCGGTTTTTGAGGGGATTAGAATTGGAGTGCGTAAAGGTTTTTTTATCACCATTATCAATATGGAGCCATATTATTTAATGAAGATTTTATTAGATGGTTCGGAGGTACATAATATATTTGGTTTTCTGGTAGGCTTGTTGTCTTCAATATAGTTCACTTATCAAGGTATTTATATGATGGAAGAATAGAGAGCATCGTTTTTTTATGCCAGAGGACAGTAAACTGGCAGACGCCCGTCTAATGTTACATCTTTACCGTCGCCCATAGACAATTAAAACATTAGAGGTAGTACACAAGTACTGACCGCGCCCGACATTGCTCAACTATGGTGATCGGATGATAAACGGTATTTTCGACACTCTAGCCGACACAGTGCCTTACTCTCAACTTTTTTCGTCTCACTAAAAGATTGCAGATCAAGATTTCAAGGTCAAAGGAAGTTTTACTTCAATAAATAATGGATTAAATAAAAACATTGAGCAGAAAGGTGAGCAGCTGATACAGCGGGTTCTATCCTCATATATAACTGACTTTTGTATAACGAGCTTGTTTCTATGTTGCGTGTTAAATACGTATTTACTATACAATAGTACAAGCTATGTTTAGTTTGAAATTAAAACCGTTATTTGTGAAATTTTATCCGCAAAAAAGCGTTCAAAAGTTATCGTTGCATTGTTGAATTAAGCGATGGTAGCGTTTTCCAACTTATAGTCTAATAAAACTGTTACAACCTTGCTAGGTAAATCGCGTAGTTAGTTCGTAAAAAAAAGTGTTCAAACACAGCGCCGATGGACGTAGGTTCGAATCCTTGCAACTCAGTCAGAGTTCCTGTGAAAGAAAACATCGTGTTTAACTATAGCATGGCTAGTTTTTTTCTAGTCTACCTTGCTAGCTAACTAGCTATAAAACTAGCTATAAAGAGTATAAAAAAGAAGTTTGCAGTTATTCAAAACAAACACTAGTCATAGTTAACCGGTATCGACTACAAATTCGCTTACATTAATCGTAAATTTCTAATAATACGGTTATATAAAAAAAAATCAGCATCTACTTGATATCTCTTGCAAAACAAATCAAAGGCAAATCGTTTATATTCAACGTCTCATAATAAAATCTGAATAGAGAGGAGCCGTGAGTCGGACGATTGTGGCCTTGATTGATAAGGTCTCCTTCGGGAACTTTGACAAATTTGATTTATTTCATCGGTGAAGTATTTTAAAAGGAGTTTACCGTAATTTAAGTTTCAGCGTGGACTTGTAAATTAGTTATTTTGTATTCACGACGGAGATAATCGATCCGGTGAAGTTATATTGATATCAAATTTGCTTTACGGAAGCGAGCCCGAAGTAAGCTTGAACAATACAAAAATAAGAGTAGTTTCACGTTTACAATTTTTAAAAGGAAAACAAACTAAAAACGTTTAAAAAACATAGTTTTTTTTACATTTTTAGAACTTGTGATCTTGGTATAGGTCTCTTTTTCTTTTTTTATGCTAATATTATTATGGTTGTCCTATGTTTCAGAGTCAGTAAAACCAGTAACAGTTTTTTAGGTAATAGTGTTAAGCTTTATAAGTCTCTAAGCATAATAAATTGTAGATAGTAGAGCCACGATGCCGTCCGTCCGGTCCTAGCAAAATGGGTTGGGAGAACTTGGGGGCTCCATGACGTATAGGCTGGTGCAGATGCTAACCGGGCATGGTTGCTTCGGGTGGTACCTGCACCGCGTAGCACACAGAGAGCCCACCACTGCGGTGGACACCGCGCAGCACACACTATCTGAATGTGCTGCGTAGGAGGGTGAGCGCCGCGCTTTGGGGGAGATTTTTTGCTGCCGAACGTCGTTTCCGGCATGCTCGGCAATGAAGTAGTGTGGAATTTGATGGCCTTCTTCTGCGAGGAAGTCATCTCGCCTGCGAGGTAGACACTCAGAGCGGCCCTCACCCCCAAAGATGAGCCGCTGGCAGAAGGGGGGAGGCACACTAGCCTCCTCCTCTCATTACCGTAGCCGAACTAGATGGGATGGATCGGGGGGCCCATCTCCTCATTACACTGATGAGGCTGACGAGGGGAGGCGACTGGTTGTGAATCCAGTAGCCTCTCTATAGTAGAATGACGCCTGGCGACCAACTTGCCAGGCTGCCACAGGGGCGGTTTCTCAAGAGAGAGCCAGATCGGTCCCTGGCCGCCCCGTATGCGGCGGACAGTACACCGTGGGGTTTTAGTCAATGCGAGTCGGACATAACCAACTCTCTCCACCGAGAGGGAGGCTATCCATAAGGGATTTCTCCACGTTAATATAAAAAAGGTGGTAGAGCCACGCTGAAGCTATTGGCTTCAGCAGGAATGGGTCGGCTCATCCGGGATAGCACCACCCTCTCACAGAAAACCGACGTAAAGTAAAAGTGCTTATATTTTTGCATTTCGTTCGGTCATTGAGAACACCGGAGGCCCACCTCACCACAACTTCCCCCTTCCTGTTCCCCCACAACACAATTTGGCAACGCACCTGCTATTCCCCTGGTGTTGCCAGTGTTTATGGACGGTGGTGATCACTTAACAGCAGGTGACCCACCTGTTCGTTTGCCTCTTATAATATAAAAAAAACACCGTAGCATATGAAAGGTCGAAATGTAGTCGAATATCTGTTATAATATTTAAAAAATGTAATTTTAGTAAAATTGTTAACTTAATATAAATAATAACACAGAGAGTAGTCGTTTTTTTTTTACTTTCCCGTACTTTTCATCAAGTATTGTGCAGTAATTTTGCCGAACTTTTTAAAAAACGATAATTGTATTTGTGTTTTTGTTGTTTTCTACAAAAAATACAACGTTGTATATAATAAGTAGTCTTAATCTTTGAATATAACATAAGTTTAACTATCATGATGCTGTATGACTATGAATAACTATAAATTCAGTAGAGGAATAATACTGTGAAATATTAATAACTAGCCTCTGCCCGCGACTTCGTTGTAGGTATATATTCGAATAGATACTTTGGGCTAAACCTACACGCAGCGTAAACTCTAAAGAAGAAAAAAAACCCGATTTTTAAACATTCTTCATTGGTGTTACCGCTCCTATTGGTCTTAGCATCATAATATATAGCCTATAACCATCCTCGATAAATGAGCTATATAACATTGAAAGAATTTTTCAAATTGGACCAGTAACTACTGAGATTACCCCCTACAACGTCACAACGTCACAAACTCACAACGTAATATTACTAGCTGTTACCCGCGGCTTTGCACGCGTTTCTTGAATATATTAAATAAATTTAAAATTGTTATTAGATGTGTAATAATAATACTCTTTCAAAAATATTTATAAGTATGACACGCACATCATCTACAGTAACAGGTAACATGTACATTATATATGTGCATACTAATAGTGCATCGCATGGGATGGGATTTATCATAAGCCACATAGCTGGAACTTTAAACTACTATCTATGTATCACCCTCAGTGCTCACTTACACTATATAAGAAAGTAATGAAAATATTAAGCTATACATTATCGAACAACATGTGTTAAATTTTTCTTTATATAGATATAATATGTCCATATTGTTGATATAATCAAGTTATTAATACCTTGCTATAATTTAAATCACATATAAACATATGACTTTCAATTAAATTTATTCTTGGAGTCCAGTACAATGTACGTCACACGCGCATCTTTACAGTGAACAACATATTTTTGGTCAATTTCACACATAAGAATGCACGGATAACAGTTCATCACAACATAGTGTCAACAAAGTCGTGTTCCACGTCTGTCTATATCTGTTCGCGATAATATCAAAAACGCATCTTCATGCCGTTTTTACCAATATATAAAATGATTCTTGGGCAAGGTTTAGGTATAGTTTGTCTTATTATCAGGGCGGATATCGTCTGCTGAACCGGCTAGTTAAAATAAAACAGCTAATTATTTAATTATTTGCCCGTAAAATTTCCGTTAAAATATTACTTGTCCGTTGAAGCTGTTAAGACCTTGCTAGGTCAATAGTGTAGTCATTTCTAAGAATAAAAACCGTTCAAATAGATCCAGCCGTTTCGGAGATTACCCGGAACAAATAAACAAACAGACATCGACAGAATATTTGTAGCACCGCAGATATATGTATTCATAAAAAAGTATTTATTTTAATATTATATACACACACTTTATTCTTATAATACGTAATATATCACAAACCAAAAATTGGGAACAGACCTAACGTAGAATAAACTTTTTGAGGAGTTTTTGGCGGGATTTCAGTCTGTCATATAGGGGCTTTTATATTTTATTCATAATCTTGTGTTATTTGCCTCTATATTGTGTTAAATCGGTGGCGTTTTATGTAATATGGTTTCTTATTGTGCATACGTGAAATGAATTAAAAATAATACCACGGAGCATGTATTCTGGGGTCTTGAAAATTAAGAAGATAAAAATTTACGAAATATGATATAGACGATTTGGTGCCTATACCTTTACATTAACATAGACATAGAAGAAAACTGAGTAAAAATACATAAGAACTACCTATATCGACAACTTCAGAATTGGCAGTATGGATTAATTCCTTCGCCTGTATTGATGGACAAATGTTATTACTACTAACTTTTTAGAATAGCAGCACAAAATAAAATTTTAAAGTGTTTACGATAGCAACGTACTACGTATAATCAAAAATTGGAATTAAAAATAACGTAGAATAAACTTTTGAACAGGAACACAAAATCAACCCTAATAATATTTCCGATAGAATGTTATCATGTTACCATGGCAACGCATATAATACTGACACTGACACGCAGCGGATGCTCTGAAAATAGCCCGATTTTGAGACATTCTTCATTAGTGCTCCGCTCCTATTGGTTTTAACGTGATAATATGTAGCCTCTAGCCATTCTCGATATATGAGCTAAAAGAAACATTCAAATCGGACCGGTAGTTCTTGAGATTAGCGCGTTCAACCAAACAAACAAACTCTTCAGCTTTATAATATTAGTATACATTAGTATTAGTATCTTAGTATTAGTATGGATGAAGTGCAAACAATAAATTTTTGTTTTCTACAAGAAACGTTACATAGTTGCTTGCACGTATACGAATTAAGGAAAGATTGCATATTTTCAATAGTTTTTTTCCGAACTGACTACGCTATTGACCCAGCAAGGTCTTAACAGCTTCACCGGACTACCTTTTCAATAGTATCGTTCGTAAATACCAATGTATTGTTTATTTCCTAAAGTATAAAAAAAAGTAATGGTTTTATCTTGCTTCTCATATCTCATACTAGCCTAATACTTCTCATTATGACGATGATCATTATTATGATATAACTTCTAACGCGTGTTACACAACACACACACTTTTTTTTAATATAAGTACCTTTGTACGTATTATTAGGCTTGCATCAAGTGAAACTTACCCATAATCATATTAAAGATGTTGTTTCAATCAACTTGGGGAGTTGAAAGTTTCCAACAAACTTAGTTGAAGATAGCAACGGCGTCCGTTGAAGCCGCAAAGCTTGCAAATAGGCCTGAATAGATAACAAAACTTGTGCATCCACTTCTAAACACGTAATGAAAGCGCTGGAAGATTCATTGTTCAGAGATAAAGTTACGGAATTGAATTTTTATGTATGAATTCTTTTGCCTGCGTTGATCTTGTTTCATTCATATGAAATCCGTGAGTCATAACACGTGTTATTTTGCATACAATTTTTTGGGACATTTGTTTTTGTGAGATATATAAACGAACTATCTTCTGTTCGCGACTTCGTCCACGTGGACGACTTACTTTGGGCTAACGTTAACATGCAGCGGAAGCTCTAAAAAGGGGAAAAAACGATTTTGAAACATTATTCATTGGTACTTCATTCCTATTGTTTTTCGCGTGATGATATATAGCCTGCCTTGATAAATCAGCTATCTAACACTGAAAGAAATCCTTTTAAATCGGACAATTAGTAATTAACCAAATAAACACACACCCCAGCTGTATAATATTATATATATAAGTATAGATTAGCTCGTGTTTCCCTTGTATCTTCTTTTAAGATCATGACAGTCTATTGAGTTGTATACTTGCAAACAAAAATTATGTACCTTTTTTCGTTTATGCCCCTTCAATATTTAGAGCTTGATGGAGGAGCCTGCAATCACATTATTTGATAATTTTGTAAAGCATGTCATTATTATTCTCAAGGAATTTAACAGGTTGCAACATAATTCAAGGAATTCTGACTTACACTTAAATAATCACTGACAAATATTTGTGACCTTATTATATAGTCTGAAAGTTTAGACCATAGCAATATTTATGGATGATAGTCTGCACTCGATTCTCGTTCTAAATCAATAAAAAAAATGATGCTTAATAGTTAACCGAATAATCTAGAAAAATACAAAAATTATACGCAATCCCCTACGCTTCTATATTAAAGCACAATGTTAATGGTTGTCGGATGTTTTCACTTTTATTTGAAATTGAATAAGGGGAATGGTATTAACAAAACAAAAGAGTTTTTGTCTGTTTTATTATGAAAGGCTATTAACTCTTTCTGCCTCTTTCGTTACCGGTAATTACACTTCGACTTATTACAATTGTGTTTATACATTTGATAGTCTTAAAAGAAACTTTAACTTAGGTTCTTTATGTTATTTATTAACATTGTTTTGATATTATTATTTTATATGTTAAATATGACAATGTATATGTTCCACAATATTGAGAGTGTTTAACATTTCACCTGGTAAATTGTTCATGCAACGTCTCTTTCTCTTCTTCTTCGTCTTCCTAGCTTTTTTCCGGCTTATTGCCAGGTTCTGCTTTCATACTTAACTTTCTCCACTTTGCCCTGTTTTCGACCTCCTGTTGTGTGAGATTATTCTACTTCATGTTCGCCTACGTCTCTCTCTCTTCCATTTTATAACTATTATGCATAAATATATGCATAAAATTCAAGCTCTTCCCGTAGGCAAGTACCGTAAAAAGTAATTAAAGACCAGAACGACATCGAACGATAGCGGAGCAAGTTTATGATTCTCTTGATAACAGTATAGAATAAATTAATTGTTACTTCTTCGCTTGCATAATTTTACAGTATCACCTTTACGTTGAGTTCACGTTAGGCTTGACAAGGGAATATTAAATTTTACAACGGAATAGCAGTAACATTAGTAAAAATATTTGTTGAAGTGTAAACTTTATTAGGCGCGTTGACCGGAATATTTGGCGGAAATACATTTATAATTTGTCGTCATGCCATGTTATGTAAGCGTGACCAACCGTATTGCGCTAACGTGCACGACTAGCGACGCATTGTATAGGGACTTGTGTATATGTAATATTAATATTTAGTTAATCAAACGTTTGATTGGTTGATAAACTTCATAAAAGTGTATATAATTGCTCCGATTAATACCAAACCCTCACTAATGTTAACATAATGTTTTTGGAGTGTAAGAGGTGTCAAATAACATCATAAAACTTGAGACACCCAAGCCAACCTCACCTGCATGTGGTGCTGAATAACGAACGAGGCAATGGCGAAAGCGGGGTGGTAGGGTTTTACAGCTTGACTGGGTCCCAACCACTATGTATATGGCGAAAAAGCCCGTAATAGTGATTCGCTTCTGCAGGTCGCGTTTCGGGATCAGCCTGTGCATATCCAGCTTTTTGCAGGCCGGCATAATAGTGGCGACCGGCGATAGATAGTGTGTCAATCGGTGGTCGCTATTATTTTTGAATTGCACTGTGTTTACCAACAGGCATAGTGCAATAATGATCGTGCTACAATAAAAAAAAAAAAAAAAAAAAAAAAAAAACAATTTCAATAAACCAGTTTTAAAATTTAAATATTGTTATTTACTATAAATAATTTAAAAATTCAAAAAATTACACAGATGACATTGTTTTGATCATTCTGCCGGCATTCCTTATGACTGACTGGCTTATCTTTTTTTTTACATATTCGTATTCGTAATTTATATTAATCCTTTATTCTGATTTGGTTAAACCTGCTCGAATTTTCACATGATGCCTATTTCATAAAAAGTACAAAATATATTTCATCATCTTCATCAGCCAGTAAGAGATCGACTGACGGCCGTAGGTCTCTTCCTTAGGTAAGGTATGTACATAATCACCGAACCAGGCTACGACGTATTGATGATTTCAAATTCTGATTTTCCACAGTTCTTTGTTTTCCTACATATGGTGAAGTGATACCCCAAGAACATTTCTCAGGTATAGGTTTCCTTACGATGTTTTCCTTCGCCGTCAGCCGATCTTAAACCAAAATAATTTAAATTAGTAAATATACGCCGATTCCGAAAAATTAATTGGTACATGCCGGGGTTCGAACCTGCGGACATCGGGATTAAATTCCTCTGATCAAAGCACTAGAACACAACATTTATTGCAACAAAATGTATTAGCGTGTAATATGCTTACTACCTATATAAATTAAAGTAATAATCCCTAATAGATTATCTATTTCCGACTCTGTGCCAATGGTCCTTTATTTAAAACCCAAAGTTATCCTAAACTTACCATAAAATATCATAATCATGTGGCTATCGCATTATATACTGTTAATATCTTTAACCCACTATCTCTCTAGTAGAAAGTTTATCACCAACTGTCCGCCCAATTTCTGACAACTGCAGATGGAGATGCCGGTCTTGTAGTTATATTTATTACGTCACCATTTTATTATAAAATAACAAGCTTAAATGATTAAAATGGTTGCCAACTACGACTTTAAAAAGGTCTACCCTAATCATTAGAGATAATTACTTGTTATTTCTTGCAATCAATTTATTAATTAAAACTCTGTATGTATTATTAAAAAAGTTAGTGGTGATTTTTGACAGAGCAACCTCGAAACTTTTAACCTCGAAAATTATAAATATAGGACAAAAATGTCCATGGTTTATTACAACATGAAAATGTATGTAATGAATGTTGGTCAAATATAAAGAATTGCATGTTTTGAGAAGTGTAAAGGCACTTCTGAGAATTAAATAAAAACGTTAACTATTTCCAAACACAGAAGAAATATTCGGGATAATACAGAGTTCTTTGCGGACATCTATACTATAATAAAACTGTAACAAACCGAAATCTGTACATTCAATATTTTTTGAAAATTGTAATCAGGGTAGACTATGTTATCGATATAGAAGCCAAAAATAATATTTTTACAATTTTTGTCTGTCTGTCCCTATGATCACGCATCACTCTGAAACTACTGAACCAATCTTGACGAAACTTGACATAGTGATAACTAATACTACAAGATTACATCTAATATACTTTTTGTCCCATAAAACGCAAAGGGTTCTCCAGGATAAAGGATTAAAGCCTAGAATCTAAACCTGTATTTCTCTGAAAGTACAGAACCAATTTTAACGAAACTTAACACAGTAATAACTGATATTACAAGGCTACCTCCAGGATACTTTTTGTCCCATAAAACGGAAGGGGTTCTCCAGGATAACGAATAACAAAAATTTGTAGTTAACGTAACTAGACTTTTTTGCGACACCTTGGTACAAGAGCCGGCAACGTTGAAAGAACAAAAATTTTAGAATACCTGGTTCTTTAATATATCAATATATATTTTTTTATCAAAGGAGGCAAACTAACAGGTGGATCACGTGATGTCAAGTGACCACTATCCTCTATGGACACTGGCAACACCAGGGGTGTCGCAAGTGCGTTGCCAACCTGTATATGGGGGAGGGTAAGGGAAGGGTAAAGGAGGAAAGGAGAAGAGAGGTGGGCCTCCGGTGCTCTCACTGACCAAACGAAACACTACAATGCAAGCACTGTTATTTCACGTCGGTTTTCTCTGAGAGGGTTTTATTAGCCTGAAGGGACACTTGGTAGCTGGTTGACGTTGTATTTTTAATGCGCATTTTTATTCAAATAAATTTGATTTATGAGTAGAATAGGAACATTTTTTTTCAGTAAGTTTAAACGCAATTAAAAGCATGAATTTATCACAGTCAGACACATTTCTTTATAAATAATTATATATATACCTGATATATTTTATGAATAAAAATAATAAAATTCAAACTAATTATTTTTTTCCATTTAACATTATTGATATGAAGATTTCACTATACACAATGAGACAACGATAAACGTAAACGTATGACTTGGGATTGACGCCATCTTAAATATATGCATTGTCGACCATCAGGCTATACCAAACCGAAATACCTTGGGTCGGCGAGGTGAAATATCTCAGCGTCACTTTAGATAAACACTTAAATTTCGATTCACACACAGATAGAGTGCGAAACAAAGCCGCTATGGTCTTGGGTCGTTCATATATATAATATTACATATTCAATAATAATTCCATTTCAATAACGTTTCAAAGTTAGTGAAAAAAAAAAACATCCTAAAATCAATATTTTTGTCTGTAAATGTACGATATGCACAAATAAACGCAACTCTTACCGGTAGCCAGGTAGCCCATTGTTCGAATGAATATAATATATAAAACTGGCTTGATTGAATCTTTCCGGTATAGCCTCTGCCTATGGAGGTAATTTCGCCAATATCAAGTGTGACAAATACACGTTATAAATTTAATGCCAAATATTTAGTGTAACAAAGTAAAATAATCTACAATAGATACATATCAACATGGATAAATTACCAAAAGGTGATAGGTACTATGTTGTGAGTGGTACAGAGATTATTTATAAAAATATATTGGAATATATTTAAAATACGTTTTCGAAACCGTTTATAACTCTTAGACAATAATTTCAAGCAAGTGATAGTTGACGCTTCGGCGCGATGTTTGACGCTTCGATACGGTATTCATATATTTTTCTTTAATACGATGGAGTATAAAAAGGTTTTAATACAAGTTGAAGATAGTTAAAATAAAGTAAGTGGTAGAGATGTTTATTTAGTTTTATGTAGGTTAGTTTTTATCTTAATTGATCCTGGTAGATGATTTTGTTTTTTGTCGAAATGACTATGCTATTGACCGAGCAAGTCTTAACAGCTTCACCGGAATACAAACAACGGAGTGGTAGATGATACTACGAACGGGTACAAGACTTATTTAAAAAAAAATCACATGTAATCTGGGTATATGTTTCAGTGAATCCGTGGATAGTTTGGATTCATAATTGGGAACGGGTATCAGTTTTATTCAATTTTTTCGCGTTTAAAAATACAATTGAAACCAGTGATAACCAATTTGGTGCAGACGAAGTTGCACGGGTCAGCTAGTCACAAATAAAATAGATAAGGTAGCATAGTGATTCATATTGAAACCTTGACGATAAGTCAAATTTTAGCTGCTTTCTAACGATTTCCACCCATTGCTTTATCAGAAATATAAGCGCGACAGAACAAGCAAGTAAAATTGTAAAACTCATAAACTTATACAGGTATGTATAGTTTAGCTTAGTCAGGTTCGCGGTGTTGTATACAGGCAACAGCCCAAGCCTTGATGTCGTTCCCCCTTGAGCAAGTTGTCAAATAAAATCCAACGAGTAACTTAAGCGCTCCCCTTAGTAGTCCGGTGAAGCTGTAAAGAACTGTCAGGTCAACAGTATCATCAGTTCGGAAAAAAAAACCAAGGACAGTGCTATTCTAAATATTGAAGAGCGAAAAAGGAGGAATTCTACACGAGATCTTTTAACACAGAAATGTAGACGCTTAAAAACTATTTCCTCTATATTAGTTAATTTGTTCCACATTTGTCTTTAGGAGTGAACGTGCTAATATAATCCAGTCAGAAATAGAAAGGAATAAAATTTGTTAGGTACGTGTCTACGGACCTAAGTAAGACAAATCGACTTAAGATATTTTATAAGGCATATCGTTCAAGCTTTCCGAAGTTCGCACATTCCAGGGCCAGACCTCACATACCGTCGTAAAATAGGTGGTAATGGCAGACATAAAACGTTACTATTCGCTAATAAACAAGCTTGGTTCAGTTCATTTGTCAGGGGTGTGGAGGCATCAAGCCGACGGTGCCGCAAGTTATAAGCTAAAGCTATAAGCTTTGTACACAATGAATACAGTAGATCTATAATGTTAAGCTTCATGTCGAACCGCCATAATAATCTGCTTTGAATTTTCATAATATCAAAAATATTCATATCTCCTAATAAAGATTTTTCTGCTGGTGCTTTTTAACAATTGCTATTGCTATAATTAACTACTATAACAATCACAATGAAAATTAGTAACATTATACGAGTTCGTTTCAAGAATTTAGCATTTTAAGTCTGCTCACCTTATACATTATTATTATATTATTTTGTAGGTAGTAGACCCATGCTGAAGATTTACTGGTTTAGCATTAATGGTTCGACTCGCTCGGGGTAGTACCACCCTCTCACAGAAAAACCGACGTCAAGTAACAGTTCTTGAATTGTTGCATTTTGTTCGGTCAGTGAGAGCGCCGGAGGCCAACCTCCCCTCCTCTCACCCCTCTCTACTCCTCTCCCCCTTACCCTTTCACCCAAACAAAGACTGGAAACGCACTAGCGACACCACTGGTGTTGCAAGTGTCTATGGATAGCGGTAATCACTTAAAACCAGGTGACCCGTCTGTTTCTTTGCATCCTATGACATAAAAAAACATCTTGTTAATTTGACGGAAACTTACATATACTATATTTTATAAAATATATGAATACTACAACTAATCATAGATTTAGCAATACTCTATTTCAGACTCAGTAACACCTGTAGAAGTTTTTTAGGTAATAGTGTTAGGAGCTTCAACATTAAAACATTAAATGTGTCCAAACAAATTACAGAATAGCCCGATATCAACTTCAAGCACCATGTCTAGCAGGTTTTGATGTCAAAAGGACATTATTTTAGGATGGTCCATTAGATGAATATTAGTGGCGCTTGGAAATTGGATCGCACTCTTACATCCGGTAAGAAGTATACAATAACTTGTAATAAAAATATATACACTTAAAATATAAGTCATGTCGGGTTTGGTTACTGACTCTTCTTTTTGACTAAATTGTTTTCCGAACCATTAGTAGTTTTAATGCTAAACACTGTTCCAGTTTTTAGTTAAAATACACTAAAATGTGGTCCATAACATTCCAAATTTACTAAAGCTCGCTAATCAGTCATGGCTTCGACCTGCAGTTAAAATAACTTCCGCGGTTACAACCGCGTATGTGCAAATTACGAGCTCAAATTTATTAGAAACGTTCAAACATTATTGTCGTCGGTTTTTGGTTTATACAGTAATTCAAGATAGTATTTCACCGTTCATAATCATATTTACGCATGGATTTATAACGCCTGTTACTAATTGATATAATTATATTTATCTTGATGATATTATTATATTAGCATACGATTATAAATTTCAGATAAAAAATATCTATATCATTTTCCTAAGAACTAACCGGAGACTTGAGGTTTTCACCAGGTAAAACTTTAGGGCTCGTTGAAAATACAATTTTAAAAAATGTTTAAAAAAGTAAATTATTTTGCTAAAATTATTAATACATATTCTATCATAAATGAGTTTAAGAAAAAAAAACCATATAACTTGAATTTGCGATATTTCAAATAGCCAATTACTAAATAAGTTCGCAAATAGTCTGCTGATTGAAGAAAAAACATAACATCGCCATAGGATGCAGCTATGTAACTAAAAGACATTATAAATGCTAGATTATATTTAGTTGGATCATTCGAAATGCGTCTACCTTTTTTAGTTCAGCGATTGAGCAAGTAGTAATTTTTTAATCTATTTCTACTTATGTAAATTTCTATTATTATTTTAATAATATAACTAGATACTATATATAAATATAGTATCTGTTATAAATGATTTACACAATACACATTCTCTTCAGTATCTTTATTACAAGCCATTGCCTGTATGTCTCGTTACATGACATTGACATCTAGTGTTGCCAGTATGAAAACTCTTAATCACTACTTATTTATTACTCTAATATATTACTATAACTATTATTTCTATAACAGTATAAAGATAGCACTAGGAGTAAGAACATATGTTTGAAGTTAATGAATATAAATCTGGACCATATATAATACGGTGCTGATTAGCAGCCAAGATCCATAATTTTTTCAATAATGAAACTTATAGAAGTATCTAAACTTGACAATTTTAGTGGATTACAACCTAAAAATGGCCATAAAGAATGAAAATGCAAGCGCTATAAAACAATAACGTCATTAAACCAAAAATAGTTAATAATAATTGAACAGTTAATATTTAATACATTATTAAAAAAAAAGAAGAAATATGCTCACGAATACGATTTTTACGTATACAAAATACTACATATAAACAAAAAAAAGGTGCGAACCAAGAGTCCGCAGAATAGAACAAAAAAAAACTTGACAATTTTTTGAGTAAATCTATATTGATTAGCACTATTGGATTCCTTACACCTAGTACACAAGATGTTTAAAATTAGTCCTCTTAAATAACAATGTTTATAAATAAGTATCAAGAATTATTAATGACTACAAGCTATTTGCAAGTTTTAAGTAACTACAAATTAAGTAAACACTACGCGTTCTTCAGTGATTGTAGAATTAACGTATAAGACTTTTTAAAAAAGGTATTTTGTAAGTATATTTTTGCTTTAAATTTATGTTATGTGAACATAAAATGTATTTTTAATACGAAACAATGCAAGCAAAGTTGCTTATCCCAGTAAAACAAAAGACACGCTTGCAAAAAAAAAAAAAAAACATTGAGATAGTAATCAAGTTACTGTTAAAAGAAATAAATATACATTAATACAGGTAACGCGAGGTAGAAATAAAATAAATTAAAGTAAAATAAGTGATATAAAGCCATGGCGGTACTGCGAGCAAGCACGCTTCCGCAATTACGCTAGGCATGCGGCCATATTAATTGTGTTTGTACTACGCAAGAACGTTCTTTAATTAATTCCAAATTAAGGCGGTGCAAAGTTGCTTGGGAGGAAAGATCGTGAAATGGAAAAAATATATTATAAAAGTCGTTGCTTTTTTAAAACATTTGAAATAGAAAACAGTATGACGCTTTAAGGCGATTCTTTTACTTGCAAATCCCTTAATTACGCTTTATTTTATCGCTTACTAGCTGTCACCATGAGTCTATTTACGTGAAGTGCAAAAGTTTTCTTATAAACATTATTTTAAAATTTATAATCAGTTTTTGGTCAAATATTGCAATGGAATGTACTGGTTATTATTTTCTGTTGACTTAATTTGCATTCAAGCTTATAGCTGATTCGATATATTATGTAATTTCACAAAATATACGTTCAGATCTACTCAAAGAATATACCTATAGCTGAAAAAAAATCATATAAAAGGGGTCATTGACTTTTGTATTACAAGTATAGTAACTAATAGACAAAAGTTGCTTTTATTTTATTGAACCGAAACCCTTTTGGTATTTCAAATGTATAAATGACTGAATCCGTGGAAGAATATCGTTAACACAACATTATTACACCAAAGTACATTTACTTTGTAACGGAAAAAGTAAATTAGTTTTCACCTTATAAGCATTTTCATGAGACCGTACCACATAATTCTTCATATAATTTTCGAATACTTGTATAATACTGACATACTCATATAAAATATAATATCACAAGTAAGAATAATTGAAGTGAAAAAAGGAATCCGTTCGCATTCAATAGAATCGTGATTGCAAACACATTAGTCCCTCTCGATACGTGTGCGATATCGCTGCCGGATAATACAAAAACACTTCGATGTATTTCCTCTGGGAGACACCGTGTCATTGCGTGTTGCTTGTGATGGATGCATTTATTTATTACCCGTCGATGTTTATTTTAGATAAACATTTATTCCGGATTTTTGATATTTACTAAGTCGGTGGAAGTTATTTAAAATGTAATTAGACTTCAAATACACAGTATAATAAAACAAATGCTTACAAAATGTTGTATGGGGTACGCCATCCTCATCTGGTCAGTGAAACAACTGAATATCTTCGACAAGTCTCAACCGAGACTTCTTTTCAGTATAAATTCAGCCATGCCACGTTACACATTTATAGAAACTCTTAATATGATTTTTTTGCATCGGAACTTTTTGAAACGTGTGGTGTTGAAAAAAGACGATATTGATTGGCCACCGAGATCCCGGATTTGACACCGCCAGATTTCTTCTTGTGAGGATTTTTAAACAGTAAAGATTATGACAACAGTCCGAAGACCATTAGACGGCTCCGTCGTCTGCGCGTACGAGGTCGTCCGCGAGCGCCGCCTGCTCCGACCTACGCGACGATGCGCAAGTCAAGCGCCTCTTCGTCCGCTCCGCCTCTTGCGTCGAGCCGACGATCTGCAAAAGGCCCTTTTCAGGGCCAACCAGACCACCACCCGACGACCCCTGGCCAGCCCACGGATCCCGACACCGCTTCTACATCAACCACCGCTACGCCCACTGGACCCCGCACCTCCGTGCCTGTTCCCAGCACGTCGACTCCGGACGCGCGGCAGTCGCTGCCCGGCGAGGCGTCCGCTGCGACGGATGCGTACGAGAGTGATATTCTCACTCTCGCCCAGCTAATTTTAGCTGGGGCTCTGTCGCAGGGGATGCTCCGTTGGATGGCGCTGTTCCTGCGTGTCCAAGAAGCCGCTGCAAGTGGAAAGCTGCCTTCCGCATCCGATTAGGCCGCGCTCGCATGTGCAGCCCGCAGCAAGCTCGCGCCGCCCGCATATTCCGACGCGCCGACTAGCCCGCTCGGTCGAGCGCTGCGCCGCAAGCGCAGCGAACCCGAATCTGGGCCCGTGTCCAATCGCGCGTCTTCTCCAACATCGCCTACACCAGCTGAAGCCGCGCTGAAGAAGAGAGCCTGCACCACGCTACCCGCGCAGACACCTCAACTTCGCGCAGACCCCGACCCAGCGACGCCGGTGCGCGCACCCGCACCCGCCCTCGCTCCGTCGCGAGAGGTTGCCCGCGAGCAGCCTACTTACGCGTTGATCGCAGCACCGCCTGCGCGCGATCCGCGTACTACGTCGGTCGACTGCCCGCGGAACCCTAATTCGCAGCCTCCGCGCGACAGTGCTGCCGCCGCGGACGAAATACTAACGCCTGCATCGCCCGACGCGAAAGGCCCGTGCTACCCGCCTATTGTGGTCGAGAGCACCCACGACTGGGTTCGGCTACTCCCACAACTGGCGGATCAGTTGGGGCACGGGCCCAACGTTCGCGCCTACGGGAACGGAGTGCGCTTCATCCCGCAGGACGTCGAGGAGCACCTGATCACCCTTAAATTCGTCGAGAAGCTTGAGGGGGCGTCTTGGTTCACCTATACGCCCCACACCCAGCAAGGCCTCAAGGTCGCGATCCGCGGCCTGCCACGAGGGATAAGCCCACAAGACATCGCCGTGGCCCTCCGAAGAGAGGGGTTCGTGGTGAATTATGCCAGAGAAATAAACGGCCGGCGCGGTAGAAACGGGTGCATCTACTTCGTCGTGCTCGCGAGAACACCAGGGCTGATACCAGCCATCCATAATGTATCCACACTGATGAGCATGCCTGAGATACAGATCGAAGCCTGGAGAGGAGCTCGCCGGCTGGCGCAATGCTTTCGCTGCCAGCAGTTCCGGCACTCCTCTCTACAATGTCACAGACCTATCGCCTGTGTGCGGTGCGGCGGACCTCACGCCGCCCGCCAATGTGAACGCCCCAAAGAAGAGACGGCGACCTGTGCCAACTGCGGGGGCGCCCACACCGCAAACGACAAGAAGAGATGCCCCGTCTTCAAACGCGAGCTCAGAAACCTCCGCGCAGGCACCGTGGCCCGGTCAGTCACCGGGAGACCCACGCAGGCCACCACGACCCCTCGGGTAGTGGAAGAGTCGGCGGCGGCCAGCCTTATGGCGCCCGCCAACGATCCTCCTACAAGGGGACCCAGGAGAACCCGCAGAAAGAAGAAAGGCCCCAAACAATACCAGCTCCTACCCGAAGAGGAAGCCCGGCTCGATGAGCTGATGGAAGGTTACAAGAACCTACTGGACGCCAAAGAGGCAAAAGTGAAGTCTGCACCAAAAGGAGAAGCCCAAAAAATTGAAGCCGAGTTTGAGGGCAAAATTAAAGCCCACATGCGACTGATCCGCGAAGAGGGAGAGCGCACATGTCGCAGATGGACGCTGGAAAGAAAAGGAAGGCCGGCTGACGCCACCTCAACGCAACAGCCGACGACGACCGAGCGAGACAGCTAGTGAGAGAAAGAGAGGGAAAGAGGACAAGACACCCACAGGGGCAGGCCGTTTAAAGACGCCCCCCCCCCCCCCGGAACCGAATACTCTCCCGTAGTTGCGGGAGGCGAGTGAAGCCTCAGCTAGAGGGGCCACCCTGACGCTGACACCCCGCACGCACCCACATGGGGTGGGCGAGAAGAATCCCACGACGAAGACCATTGAAAAGCTTAAAGGCAATAACCGAGTCGAAATGGCAGCGATATCTCCCGAAACGCTGGTCAATGTGACGGGAAAACCAAATAAAATGAGCTCAATTGTGTATGACCAAAAAAAACTTGGTTAATATCGTTTTTGGAAAATGGCCATCAATCTAATTAATCAAAAAGATCTCTGTAATCTATTGAGAATTTACTTATCCAATTGTTTCACTGACTACATAAGGATGGTACACCCTATATAATGATAGATTATATAAAACTAGAGACTGTATGAGATTTCGTCTGCGTTTATTTTTGTAAATGACAACACCACAAATTATCTTCATATATTTTGGACAGTTTCGGATATATTTATAAGTTACTCGACCGTCGCTGTGGCTCAGTTATTACGTCTTGAATTAAAATTATGATAAAGTATTTGATATTAAATATATTGGAAATTAAAACGTGCCGCCATCTATGAGAGATCTATAACAGTTGGTCCCTCG
>JACEII010000015.1:7087241-7104282 GCA_014332785.1 Antheraea mylitta
TGGTAGCGGACGATCAATTTCAGGTGGGAGTGCAAGATAACGTCCGCTATCTATATATTAATACGTGAAGCAAAAAAATTGTACACTTTTTAACCTATTTCCCGTCAACGGGTGAACTTGAAATTTGGAATAGTTAAAGTATATATGGCGGAGAAGTGCAGAAAGCTGTTTATTTTATATAAAATGCATTAGAAGTACATTAAATTAATTAAAATATGCACTACTCACACTAATGCTTGAATTTTACACAACATATACACACATCTAAATAAAAAAGACATTGTGACAACCGTCAATAATTACGAACTTCAAAAAAGGCGGCGAAAGAGGTTGCTATGCTGGACTATATGTATTTTTTAACTCTTACGTTCCAGTTACCATTTTTCATCCTACATTCAACAATGTTATTATAAAATATAACTATTATTGTAATGTTTATTATTTTTTATGGAGAACTAACTTCAAATGATGAATTAATAAAAAAAATGAGCCAAATAATACTTTGTGTAATCAAAATAAGGGTTTTGTTCATAAAAGTAATCCATGGCTTAGACTTCCGCGGTTACAATGTTGCAATTCAACCTCATGTAGCAACAAAAAAGAATTTATTTTCAAAAGCTAATGATACTATTAAATACATCTTTGTCTAGGATTCACCATTTGATTGTATTGTGGATCCATTACTTTTCCAGACGATAATACTGGGCATATCACTATTTCTTTTAATGAACAGACTACATTTAATTCAATATCACGCAGAACTACCACCCACCCATGGTGTCGTGTAAAATTAATTGAAAATTGTGTCATGGGTTGCGATAAATTCCTTTATTTTTGTAAAGTTATGTTTGATTAAAATTTGAGAGCTTTATCACGTATTTTTTGTTTCAAATATATAATTAATTTCAATTTTCACTTACACATTGATTTTTTAAAATATTTATATAATTAAAGATCATGGCAAATAACTGAGTAGCCATAATGAAAACCTTTGATTATAGAAGTATACCCTTTGACAAAAGAACCCAAATAAAGCTCAAACTTTAAAATATCAAATAACTAAGGTCGAATGTCGACCACTGGGCGCCCACTAGCAATATTTAAAATCATGAAATTATTAGGTCTACTTACTATCACTATATACTAGATTTCTAAGATGAACTTAAACAAAACAATTTTTAAATTAAATATATATACTTGGGTTAAAATTGCAAACAGAAGTCAAAGGCCAAAGTTATGGTATTATAACTTAGAAAAAGTACATCACCTTTTTTAAAAAGTGAATCTGGAAGAAAATGAAAGCCTATTTTACAGTCCACTTAAGGTTAATTGGAGTCAATACACCAAGTATGATCAGCGGATTGATGGATGCTGTACTGTAAAATCATCCTTCTGGCCTCTCACAGTATAAGGAACCGTTACAATATCATCTACTAATTAATGGAAATAAGTCTTGTTTGATTTGGTAATAAGTGTATACTTCAAGAACTAGCTAAAATTAATGATACACAAATTTGATAACTTTGAGAATCTTTCTATACTCGCAGTCTTTTGAAGTTTTTGGTATATGTTCTATTCTGACAGCTTATTGTTACGCCACTAATTCGATCTCTGTCATGTTAAGAAGACGATTACAAAAGATAAATAGGTTGACGAATACTTAATCATAACACTGAACATTAATATTTTTCTTCTAATGGATATATTTTAGGCATTAAGATGTATTAAGAACTTCATTAGACTTATGACATGCAGTTTAGAGTTTAAAAATAGGTTTTTACAAATAAAAGTATAGAAACGATATTGCTTAAGGCATACTTCACAATATAGAATAATAAAATATACATATTTATTCACAGTTCGAAATTTAAGGCCCTAAGCTTTATATATATCATGAAAATATTTATCAATAAATTAATACATTGGTAGTAAAATCACTTTATAAAAGTCTTTATTTAGCATTGTCTAACACTAGTGGCGAAAGTAGGTTTCAGTGAAATTAAAAAGAAAAAAATTTAACTTACATGCACTAGAGATATAGGGAGCCTGACAAAGTTGCTTATCGACAAACACTAACGCAAATAGAAAACGGAAAAATGTATGAACATGACATATCTGAACGCTATATCACGTTATTTTATCACGTATTTGCGTTAGTCATTGTCGATAAGCAACTTGGTTAGGCCTCCAGACTAGAATAGTAGATATTGGTCATAGGAATATATATAAGTTTGTTTTAAAGCCATTATTGGGGTGGAAACTTCTTTAGACGCGTTGAACGGTATTTTTGAACGGGAGATAATTTTTTTTTTATCGTTGGAGTCAAACGAACAGGTGGGTCACCTGATGTTAAGTGATCACCACCATCCATAGACATTTGCAACACCAGAGTAGTCGCAAGTGCGTTGTCAGACTGTGCTGGGGGAGGGGGGAGGAAGAGAAAAGGAGAGGAGGAAGGTGAGGAGAGGTAGGCCTCCAGCGCTCTCACTGACCGATCAAAACGCAACAATGCAAGCACTGTTACTTCACGTCGGTTTTCTGTGAAAGGGTGGTACTACCCCGGTCGAGCCGACCCATTCATGCTGAAACAAGTAATAGCTTCAGCGTGGCTTTACCATTAAGTTTCTCGTCATGACATACTAGTAAGCATGAATGACCGTATTAGGCACGCGTGGCTTGCGTTAGACTACCGATGTGTTTTTTTTTTTATATCAAAGGAGGCAACCGAACTGGTGGGTCACGTGATGTGAAGTGATCACCACCGTCCATAGACATTAGCGACATCAGGGACGTCGCAAGTGCGTTGCCAGCCTGTATATGGGAGAAGGGGAGAGGAAGGGAAGGGAAAGAAGGAAAGAGGAAGGGACGTGGGCCTCCGGCTCTCTCACTGACCGAACGAAACACAACAATGCAAGCACTGTTATTTCACGTCGGTTATCTGTGAGAGGGGTGGTACTACCCCGGAGGAGCTGACCCATTCATGCTGAAACCAAAAATAGCTTCAGTGGGGCTCTACCACCTACAAGTACAAGTAGTATAGGGGCCTGTGTAAATTTAATATTTATATTTTGTATTGAAATTGTACAATATAAATGTGTGTAATATATCGTCTTATAAGTTGTCTAGCGACTATGTTATAATTTTTACTATATAAATAATATAATAACCTTTCCTTAAATAATGCTTATAAAAATACAGGAAATCAGAAACAAATAATATGCTTTGGGGGCACAAACAAAAATACAAAAATTCGTAGTCAGGTTTGATTTCTCGTGAGACTGTACTGAAAATATCGCGGCAAAATTTCTTGCCGTAAAAATCTCGAGAATGTTCTTCAAATATTTATGAAGAATAAAACGTCTAGACAGGCGACAAGATTATTAAAACTCGGCTAGATTTTTTTCTTCAATTAAAAGCACCTTGGGAGGTACTAGAAATTCCTTTTGAAATGTTTCTTTTGAAATTCATAAATGGAGGACCTTCTCAGGTATATCTATTATTATTATATTTTATTTTTGAGAACCAATATTCTAGTAGATTATTATTGCTATTATCTAGTAGGTAATGATATTATAAGTTTCCTGCGATAATTTCAATGTTTTAACACAATGGTGACCGTCTTGATTGAATTTTCCCAGGGAATTTTTAGGGCAAGTCAGAATTTATGCTTTGAGGTATAATTTGCCATCCATTTCATTAGTGTACAAAAAATTGAGCCGCCACGGGACGCCTGGCAGTTGAGAAAAATCGAAATTCTTTTGTATAGCTATATGTATAACAGAACAGATTACAGCAGGAATCAGCTATGGCATAATGAAAAGATTACGAAAGAAGCATTACAAATCTGTTCTATAGAATAATGATTGGTTTATTTATTTTTTTACATAAATATTATTTTTTAATAAATACAAAAAAAAAACAAGGCGCAGGTGCGGTGTATTTATCTGTATTTATCAAAGGGCGCTAGGAAGTTGGCGCGTAACGTATAGCACCAGTAGAACGAGTGGCCGACAAAAGAATTTGAATATTATGCTTCTAGATAAGGTTGCAAATCTTTTGAGTATTTCGTTAATAGTGCAAAGTTCGTGTTTTTCGTAGCCACGTCGCGCCACATCAACAATCAGGTTTATCCTCGTCTATGGATGTTCAGTATCACAAAGACACCTTCAATATCACGAAATGTATAGCCAGATATCACAAGATTATGAATAAAATATAAAATTCAATACATTACATTGTAAGATCCCGGAAATAGATTACATTATTTTTTTCTAGTTTGACAATTCGTAATATTAACATTTGCCAGTGTCAGTATACCTCAAAAATTCTTAAATAGCAAGAATGTTATTATATCAATTCATCTTGTTATGTGACTGTGTTTTGAAGACCAAAGCCTAACGGAAGAAAACTTATTTTCCATTAATTCATAGAGTTATAGTTTTTAAGTAACGGAATTTGCTAATTCTAAAATTAGATACGTCCTAGTAAATTAATATTAGCTATATAGCAATATCAGTAACAATGTAAAATCTACAAAATTTTGTATGATCATACACGCCTTAAAGATAAAACTTCAATTTTAGAAGTTCCATTTACACTTTGTTATTTCCTATCGACAAAATTTATGCGTTCCCATGTTACTATCGGCTTTCAGAAGCAGACCCGACCCAAAAAGGGATGTTTTACAATCTGTTTATTGCAAACGAAAAATATGACCGAGGGTTCTTTCATGAAGCGAATCTATTCCATGTGAAGGTCGCTTTGAAGCTTCATCAGGTTTTTTTTTTCATTTTGGGGCTAAATTTAGAAATTATACCTACACATGAAAGCAAAAATATCTCTTTTTTTATACCACGTCGGTGGCAAACAAGCATGCAGGCCGACCGATCTAAAGCGGTCACTTCAGCCTATGGACGCTTATAACAACATCAAATGTAACATGCGCGTTGCCGACCCCTAAATAACCTATTCATTCATTGTGCCAATTAAATCATTGAGTCATCATTATTTACGCATTTCCTCCTTTTGTAGATCTGGTGGTCGTTGTCCCATCTTGCTAATAAAAAACCTTCTTCATGGGTCACTTTATTTACAGGTTGAGTTTATCGGGAACAGACAAACAGACAAACATGGTAGAGGACTTTGTTTTATAGCATGTAGTGATAGTTTTAGATGTGTAAACTTCTTCAAGCGTTTAGCGGTATTTTTGGCAGGGACATTTATAGTTTCGTGTGATGACATACTAGTAAACGTGACCGTATTGTGCTTGCGCGGTTTGCCACAGACTAGCGACACATTTTACAGGGACCTGTGTAGATGTTATATATATATAATTATTGCTCCGAGTGCTAATAGGTATGAAAACTACATTAATGTTAATAATTTCGATAAACAATTTTTAAAATTAAATATTGGCATTCACACTATAATTAATTTAAAAATTCAAAAGAAAATACAGTTATTTCATCGTTTTAAGTTTTCACTTCTATCGGCAGGATTTATGAGTGTTTCGATTCTATTTTTAAATTTAATACTTGTATCGTTGTAAACTGCACTTTAATTATTTGCGGTCTTACCTGATTATTTGGAGACAAAATTCCTCTTACTTCACGTTTTCAAAGATACATATACTCGTACGTTCAGTTTTAGAAGTTAGTTTGTTTAATTTGCAACTTTAAAGGTTACAGCAACATATGTAAAGTTCTGGGTTATATGTCTTATATTTAGTTACCGAGGCTTCGGGGCTTGAGTTGTATTAGATAGTCAAAGTTGTAGATAGATAAGTCTATGTTTGATTACAGCTACTATATCGCTTAATATAAGTCTGTAGCACTAGATAATTAATGCGTATCGGCTGAGTGCCTAAATAACTCGCCTTAGTAGTCCGCTGAAGTTGTTAAGACCTTGCTGGGTCAATAGCGTAGTCAGTTCGAGAAAAAAAAAGAAAATAAAATTAAGACTAGCTAAATATTTGAAACAAATGTTGGCGTTACAGCTGCTTCAGTATGTTGGGTAACACAACTATCTTCTTCTTTTTCTTGTTTTGGCTCCGCAGAAGCGCTTGCCAGTGTCAATATTTTATTTTAATAGACGTTATAGTACAATAATAATACAAGCGTCGTGTGACAATTTCAACATTCTAACAAGATGGTGGATCCCTTGTTAGAACCTTCCTGGGAGTTTTTGTGGCATATCAGAATTTCATGCTCCGTGGTATAATTTTCCATTCACTTCACTTATACACAATAAACTAAATATATTACGTAAAACACCACCAAATATACAAAATATAGAGTCAAGTAACACAAGATTATGAATAAAATATAAAATCCACTACATGACAAACTAAGATCCCGTCAAAAACTCCCACAGCTATATTATATACGTATATGTATATATGACGTGTTTGTATTTCTTAGAATTTTGTAAAAAAAAATGTTGCGAGTGTCTAGGAATAAGTAATAAAGTACATTTCAATCAGTTTTAGAAACGTTTGTCTGTTTGTACAGGCATTACTGCTAAAGTAAACAATGGAGTTTTTGGCGGGATTTTAGTCTGTCATGTAGTGGATTTTATATTCTATTCATAATCTTGTGTTATTTGACTATATATTGTGTAAATTTGGTGGTGTTTTACGTAATATAGTTAGTTTATTATGCATAAGTGAAGTGAATGGAAAATAATAACACGGAGCATGACATTCTGAGATGCCACAAAAACTCCCTGGAAGGTTCTAGCAAGGGATCCACCATCTTGTTAGAATATGGTTTCACACGATGCTTAGTATTGGAATGATCACACGAAGTTTGTGATATTATTGACTATGTGAGAATGGCCGTAATAATCGGAAAGATTGATTGCCAAAAATAAAGTTAAAAAAAAAGTAAACAATAAATAATGGAGTATTTGGTATTTTTTTAATAATTTTGTACTAGTTTAATATATTTAAAACCATTTTTTCATTCCGTTCAGAATATTGATATACGTATAATCAATACTATAAAGTCTTCGATAAAAATATGCATATAGATTTAACTGGTTTTTTTTTTTTTTTTATTGTAACACGACATAGTGACTGCACTATGCCTGATGGTAAACACAGTACAATCCAAAAATAATAGCGACCACCGATTGACACACTGTCCATCGCCGGTCGCCACTATCATGCCGGCCTGTAATAAGTTGGATATGCACAGGCTGATTTCGAAACGCGACCCGTAGAAGCGAATCACTATGACGGGCTTTTTCGCCATATACATGGTGGTTGTGACCCAGTCGGGCTGTAAAACCCTACCACCCCGCTTGCGCCATTGCCTCGTTCGTTATTCAGCAGGGTACACCACGAGCAGGTGAGGTTGGCTTGGGTGTCTCAAGTCTTATGATGTTATTCGACATCCCTTACACCCCAATACTGTATTTTAAGAGTTGACTCTCTCACTCATGACTCATGACCGACTTTAAAAAACAAGCAAATTTTTAGTAGTTGGTAGAGCCATGCTGAAACTATTATTGGTTTCAGAATAAATGGATCGGCTAGTCCGGGGTAGCACCACGCTCTCACAGAAAATCGACGTGAAGTAACAGTGCTTGCATTGTTGTGTTTCGTTCGGTCAGTGAGAGCGCTGGAGACTCATCTCCCCTCCCCTCTCCTCTTACTCCTTTCCCTTTTTCTCCACTCCCCCAAATACTGGCTGGCAACGCACGTGCGACTCCTCTGGGGTTGCTAATGTCTATGGACGGCGGTGTTCGCTTAACAACAGGTAACCACCTCTTCGTTTGCCTCCTTATGATATTTAAAAAAATAGATATCCTATTAAGGAGTGTACTGGATATTATAAATTATAAATAATCTTATATAATTTAATAATGTCCTAGATTTTAGCATTAAATTACAACAAGAGAAAATCAAAGTAACACTAAATGTGCCCAATAAGTTGGAACTTAAACGTGCGTTCTGTAACTCTGCAAACAAATGAAATTCACATCAGAGTACTTCAACAAACATCGAAGAACACTCATTAATCATTGTACTTAGTACTGGCAGACAAATCTACAACTATGACCAGCTCCTTTAATGTATATGTCATAATTAAAGATCAAAAGATGTATTTTTGGTACGAGATAAATTTATATAATTTCGCGTCATGACATGCTAGCAAGCGTGACCGGCCGTATTGCGTTTGCGTGGCTTGCATCAAACTAGCGATGCATTTTATAGGGGAATATGTACATGTTATATGTCGAGCTAACGATAAAATGGCGTCGAAGTAGCAGTATGACGTCATCCATAACGACGTCATGGTTATTATTTGAACGATCAATCCACTAACACTATAGTTACGACGAGTTACACGTAGATGTGACTAGCCCAACTGTCTGAGCGTGTATATCCAATATCTAGTCGTGGGTCACCCATTAAGGCATTAAGATTCATAAACAGCCGATACCTCCAACCAATGGCGTATTACATCGGGGGTAAACAATAAACAACCGACAACTCCAACCAATAGAGCTTGAGGTCATTAGTAACAACCACGCTATAGTCAATAGTGCGGTATCACAGGTCAATAGTGGCTACCCCAACGTATATAATTATTGCTCCGAGTGGTAATAGGTATGAAAACTATAATACTGTTAAAAATTTCAATAAATAAATTCTAAAATTTAAATATTGTCATTCATACCATAATTAATTTAAAATTGTAAATGAGAACACATCTATTTCATTTTTTTGAGTTTTCACTTCTGTCGACAGTCCTTATGACTGCCTCCACTTTGTTATTGAATTTATTAAGGTGAAACTTTTATAGTATGGTAGGGAAAAATTTTGATTACGTGTCACGAGTTAAACATAAGGTAGGTAGTTTATGTTTATGCGTACATAGTAGTCTCTGTCTGGGTCTAGTAGTATGTTAAAATAAGTAAATGTAGAGTTAAGTATTTATACTACGGGATTTTGTATGGTATATAGTTTTTATTAAAGTTAATTTTCACAACCAATCTTCTAGATTATTTCTGCCACTGTTGAGTAAGTATTCTCTTTGAAATTGGATGAAGCTATCTGATAACGAAATTATGAATAATATCTGAAAAAACTTAAGGCGAAAATATATTTAAAAATATTTGCAACACAATATACACTCGTTGCCTATTAGTTACCACAAACTATATAAAACAGCTAGTTTGACTTAGGAAAACAATACGTGTGACATGGAGATGCTTGAATTGAGTCTCTTGAATTAATTAGTGTATATTATTTCATATAATTTAATCAAATCTCGTTTAAAGACATAACGTATAGTTATTATTAAACTAACTACTCTTTATTTGTTTTTGCTATGACAATATATTTAGTTTATTAAATCGAAGTCATAATTTGATAACATAATATCGATATAGGCATATAATTTGGTAGATTTAAGTAAATTTTAAGATCATTAACATAACTTTAAAACTAATAATTTTTTAACATTTTTTAAAACAAGCACTACCGTAACTATGTTTCGTTGGCAATATAATCTTTTTTTTTACAATATCGCGTTTCAGGTCTTCAAAAAGAAATGCGTTTATGTGCTCCTATTCGAGCTTGATTTGAATTAATACCGCACGCTTATCGTACACACATAATAAACTTCATATTTCTATATTATTAATCAGTAATTGTATATTATTGCATCGACCAATTATTTTTATTATAAGTGAGGAATTATCAGTGATGAGGAAATTAATTAATGAAAAATATTGAATTCACTCCAGACAATTCACCAAGAAACTGAACCGTCTGCATTAAAATACTTATTCTGTGATATCTGTATTAATATTATAAAGCCGAAGAGTTTGTTAGCTTGAAATCGGTAATCTCAGGAAGTACTGGTCCGATTTGAACATTTTTTTTCAGCTTTAGATATCTTATTTATCGAGAAAGGCTTTATATCATCACGCTAAGACCAGTAGGATCGGGGCACCAATGAAGATTGTTTCAAAATCGGGTCTTGTTTTCCTGTTGATAACTGCCGCTGCATGTTAACGTTAGCCTAAAGTAACTATTCGCGGACCAAGTTGCTGGCAGGAAGTAGTAAATAAAAAGTTTAGCAATATATATTCCAAGGAAATACACTCATCATTTTTTTGTTTTGTGGTAATACAAGCGCATGCATAGTTAAATAATTTCAATTTTTATCAGTGAACCATCCTTACTTAACTTTTACTGTGCTCGTATTCTAACCTGTAAAACGTCACGTACGGAAAACGATAGACGAAGCATTTTTGCCCTTCAAAAAGCGCGCACTATAGAATCACAACCGTTTCTATTCGACCGTCGCTACAAAGTAAACGCGCGCACGATTCAATTTAATAGACGCATGTCACTGAAGTTTTGTTAAACGGTTTTCATTTTTGAAGTTTTTAATGATTTTTATTATGATTTGTTTTGAAAAGTTTCCTTTTTAACTGTTAGTAGCGATCGTATCGCATAAATGTAATGAACTAATGTGACGTCATAAGTATTTTAATGAGTTCGATACATTTTTCGGTGCATTGATATTCACAGTCCATCTAAGTCATAAAAGCTATATAAAAACCTACGTGTAAAGAAATTTCCTTTTCTGTGATGTGTAATTTTAATTCTGTGATATCTTTCTAAATATCTATACTATTCATATTTAATATTATAAAGCTGAAGAGTTTGTTTGGTTGAATGCGCTAATCTTAGGAACTACTTACTGGTCTGATTTCAAAAATGTCACAGATAGAAATATTGAGATTGAGATATCTCATTTGTTATATTCTTCTAAGAATTCTTCACACTAAGACCAATGAAAACGGAACACCAACGAAGAATTTTTCAAAATCGTTTTTCTTCCTCTTGAGACCTTTCACTGCGTGTTAGCGTTACCCCATAATAAGTATTCTACGCGGATGAGTTGTGGGCAAAATCTAGATCATTATAATAATATATTGTATAGGGGAGTTTTGATCTGCTTTAAACGCCCAACATCAATATTCTATTTGTCAAAAATAGAATTGTAAATAACTATTTATTATTTATATTTAATTTATGGCAATCAATTTTCTAGTAGATTATTACTGCTAATGTCGACTAGATTACATTACAAGTTTCTTGCGATCATTTCAATGAACTAGCAAGATGGTGGTCCTCTTGTTAGAACTTTCCAGAGGTTGTGTACATCTAAAATTGATATTTTGTATTGATAATGTGCAGCTCATTATATGCGTGATTAATTAATAAGCTGTGTATAATAATTATTCGGAGTACCAATAGATATGAAAGAGATATTAATGATAATAATTATAATTTAAAAATTTAAATAATTCACACTATAATTTAAAAATTCAAAAGGGAAAATAAATTAAATGCCATTATATTGAGTTTTCACTTCTGTCGGCAGTCCTAATGACTGCCTCGATTGGTTTTTATAATACTTAATTATATAACGACAGGAAAATAATGAATGCATAATAACGCGTGTAGCAAGTTCGTAACATAATGTAGTGGTCTCGACCTAATTAGGCGCCAATTTACCGACCCTTAGAAGCATTTATACAACAAAATGTCATGTAACTTTTATGTTGTACAGGTAAACGAGGATTTATGATCGATAAAAGGGCTACGAATGTACCTACAATCTACCTAACGCCCAAATCCATACATTATTATTAGGGCTGTGATAAACATTCACGTTTTTATGTAACAATATAGAGTCGCATTAAGGGAATCATTTCAATCTACAGTACGCAATTGTAATCGAAAAACAATAAAGCTAAAGTCTAGGCAGTCATAACGACGGCCAAAAGAAGTGAAAACTCAACACAATGTTTTAACTGCGTTGGTTTTTGAATTTTAAAATTAATTATAGTATGAATTTATTATCTATCTATCAAATACCTTTGAACGAGTAATTCTTGTATATTTGTATATATTCAGGATCTCGGAAACAGCGACGTCTATTTCCGTACTTAGTATGTAGGTGGTTTCAGGGACGATAAATCGATCAAGCTAGATTTTATTCATAGAAAACTTTTATTAACTGAGTTTTCAGGCAATAAAAAAATATAGCTAGAATATAAAGGTACATTTCGCCGCCGCTGTCAAAACAAAAATAGCTCAGGTGGAAATCGGTTTCTTCGAAAATCAGTGTAATTCCAGTTCGAATCCGAGTGACAGCAGAAGAAATTAATTTTTTTCGTAAAAAAATATTCATTTTATAAGGCAAACCAGTTTATATTAATTTCGATATGTTTTTTAAAGAACCGAGCTAGGCTTGGTCATCCAGGTACTATTTCATAATTTGTCTAGAATTAATCAATCTTACACGCATACGTTAGTGAGACATATATACAGTATACATGTCTTCATATGTGTCGCGCGAATATCTAATAAGTAAAACGACTTGTTACTTAGACTAGTAAAGTTAATGATAGAAAAAAAGGTGCGGACCAAAAGTCTGCAGAAAAAAAAAACATGTATATATATTAGTCACTCACTGAACATATGTAGGGGAGAAGGAAGCAGCATTAAACAAGTGTAATTATAAAGTTTTTTTTTTTTATTGTGGCACGGCAAACTGACTGCACTATGCCTGATGATAAGCAAAGTACAATCCAAAAATAATAGCGACCACCGATTGACACACTCTCCATCGCCGGTCACCACTATCATGCGGGCCTGCAAAAAGCTGGATATGCACAGGCTGATTCCGAAACGCGACCCGTAGAAGCAAATCGTTATTACGGGCTTTTTCGCCATATACATGGTGGTTGCGACCCAGTCAGGCTGTAAAACCCTACCACCCCGCTTGCGCTATTGCCTCGTTCGTTATTTAACAGGGTGCACCACGTGCAGGTGAGGTTGGCTTTGGTATCTCAAGTCTTATGATGTTATTCGACACCCCTTACACCCCAAAATTTACTACTACTTATTTGCAGAAACATTTTTGTAGAAATATTATTTCTTTGATAGCCGCAGTCATTTACAGGACCACTTGTAATCGCTGACACTTGACAGTCTACAACTGTGATAAGTTTTTTTTATATTATAGGACACAAACGAACAGGTGGGTCATCTGATTTTAAGTAATCACCACCATCCATAGACACTTGCAACACCAGGGAAGTCACAAGTGCGCTGCCAGCCTGTGTTGGGGTTAAGAAGGGAAGAGGAGAGGGGGAAAGTGAGGAGTTGTGGACCTTCGGCGCTCTCACTGTCAGAACGAAATGCAACAATGCAAGCACTGTTACTTCACGTCGGTATTCTGTGAGAGGGTGGCACTATCCCGGGTGAGTCAGTCCATTTATACTAAAGCGAAAAATAGCTTCAGCGTGACTCTACCACCTAGAATTAAAGTTACAAGGTAGTTTTATTTTAGGATGATAATTATAAAGTTTTTGAAATAAATGCATATGCAATAAAAAATGTGAACTACACATTTATTTCGAGGTAAATTAGGTGACCTTTTAGGTTATTACTCAAAATGATTTTTTTTTTTGTATATTGATTTTTTATGTGAATTATACACATTATTTTTTTTATATAACCTATACTGTATACAAAAAGATTTTTTATAGCCTCGTAATTTGATCAATGTAACAAAATATTATAATAATTAATACCTTATTACAGAATGACCCTTTGAATTAAAAAAATATGCTTGAGTCGTTTTCGACCTATCATTTTGTTTATATAGATATACTATACAATATTCCGGTTTTCGAGTAAAATTAAAATTAATTTACCTACTATTTTATTATACCTAACTCGTCTTGACATTATACATACAATATTTTTTATATAGTGAACTTATTTAAATGAAATAATAACTGTATGTTACTCGAGGATACAGTTTGTGTTTATTTAGTGACTTAGTGATTTAGTTATCATAAACGTTATAATTTAACAGTAATGTGTGAATAAACACACAGACAGACATTACTAAACATAATTAAAATCATTCAATCAGTAGGTCGTAGAGCCACGCTGAAGCTATTACTGGTTTCAGCAGGTATAGGTCGGCTTGTCCGGGGTAGTACCACCCCTCTCACAGAAAACTGACGTGAAATAACAGTGCATGCATTGTTGTGTTTCGTTCGGTCAGTGAGAGCGCCTGAGGCCCACCTCCCTTCCTCTTTCCTTCTTTCCCTTTCCTTTCCCTCCCCCTTCCATATACATGCTGGCAACGCACTTGTGACTTCCCAGATGTTGCAAGTGTCTATTGACGGTGGTGATCACTTAACATCACGTGACCCACAAGTTCGTTTGCCTTCTTTAATATAAAAAAAAGTATTTAATTATTCTTAGTCACTTGCAATATTTCTCTACTAAAAATCTGAAAAAGCACAGACATATATCTTAATAATCACACACACAGAATTACCAATTATCAATTTGCAAACACTAACAAAATTACTTAGTGCTTTTAAAATAATATATTGGTTATATCCAATCCCTCACAGCCCTGCTTATTATTGACGTGTAGCTGCAATCATTGCTCAGGATCCTGATATATTCGAAGTGGGAATCTCAGCACGTGAGACGAGGGGCTAGCACGCACTGTTTGTAAACACAGGGCTCAGTAAATCGTACGATTATTTAGCGTTTTTTTTATATAGTAGCACGGCAAAGTGACCTCACTATGCCTAAGCACAGTGCAATCCAAAAACTACGGCGACTGCCGAGAGATACGTCATCCTTCGTCGGTCGCCGCTGTCATGCCGGCCTGCGTAAATGCCTCTTCAAGTTACGCTTGAGGGAGCCCATATTATAGGAAGGAGAGAACACACTAGCCAAGACATTGTACCACAGCTTCAAAATTATTATTATTATTATTAGTTATAATAATAGTTATTGCGATTACATCAATTTATAATTCAAGGTGATTTAAATAGCATTATTCAATATATAAAAAAAATCGAGGTAGTCATAAGGAATGCCGATGGAAGTAAATACTCAAAATAATGATAGAACTATGAATTCTTTTGAATTTTTTAATTAATTATAGCGTTAATTATTGAAATTTAATATAATATTGCAACAAATGAATATTCACAATAGTGAAATAGAATTAAGATTATAGTGAGTTCCGTCGTATTGTGGTATAGAGGGCAACGAAAGGGCTGACCAATTGGCTAAACTAAGTGTAATTTGCGGTAAAGAAATTAATATTGCTCCAATTTTCTTAGAATTCATTAATAAATATAAAGTTAAATGTTTCCAGATGTATAAATCAACATTCGTACTTTCATTTACAATGAAAGAAATTTGGTACAGATCAATTGGAAGCATGCCTCGTGCCAAAGTGTGCCTTGCCTTAGCCTTGGTTTGCAAATAATAATTATCCTACAGAGAATATGGTCAACGCTTTTAAGGTAAGATCCGGATACATTCCATTCAATAAATACAAATATTTAATTAAAAAATCTTCTACATCAAATAGTGATGTGTGTGGAATAGTAGAAAACGTGCACCATGTATTAACAGAATGTATTAAATTCCAAGTGAGTAGACAGTTACTGATGTCGACTCTCAATTTGGATTTACAAAATATTGTAATGTTTCATGGGTTATTATCCAAACTTAATAGTATTGAAGCACTGAATCTATTTAAAATATTGAGTCGTCATTAATGACGCTATATTAGTTTATATTAGCTTTAATAATGTGTTTAATTTAAGATATTGAGTCCCTAAATTAATTTGAGGTTACTATGGGGCTGATGCAGCAACAAAAGCCCCTAAATAAATGAAACAAAAATCTGAAATTATTAACATAGTCTATTATTCACATGCGTTGGCACTCTGACGCTTATGTTTTTTTTAATCGAAGCACGACATAGTGACTGCACTATGCCTGATGTTAGGCATAGTAAAATCGAAAAACATCAGCAACCACCGAGAGACAGATGATCCATCGCCGATCGCCGCTGTCATGCCGGCCATAATGACGAGAGTCACCCGGTACTGGATATGCACAGGCTGATCCCGAAACGCGACGCGCATAAGCGAGTCACTATGACGGGCTCTTTCGCTATATACATGGTGGTTGACCCAGTCGGGCTGTAAAACCCTACCACCCCGCTTTCGCCATTGCCTCGTTCGTTATTCAGCAGGGTGCACCATGTGCAGGTGAGGTTGGCTTGGGTGTCTCAAGTCTTAAGATGGTACTCGACACCCCTTACACCCCAAATATATAATATATGTATATTTTTATAAAGTTTATTAATCAATCAAATGTATAATGAGCTGCCAAATATCAATATTACATATACAGGCTACAGTACTACGCACTGCTAGTTCAACGCAAGTCGCATAAGTGTAATATGTTCGGTTACGTTTCACTTCGAAAATTGATTGGCCAATTCTAACACTATTTTTAAGCGATGATAACGCATATCGTACGCAGCATCGATGGAATGGTGGAAATGGAAGGTTCGAATCCTTGCAACTGAGTTGGAGCATTTGGTAAACGAAAACATCGCGATGAAACCATAACATGTTAATAGGGCTTTTTATAAACCTACCTAGTTAGTTAGCACTTTCGAGCTAAAAATCTTACCACTAAGCATCAGGTGTGATTGTAGTCAAACGCTAAAACCTTTAAAGTATAAAAATGTTATTAAAGCCTTTATAGAATTCGAGAGACTCGTCTCAGAAATACAACCGTATGCTTACAATCTAAGGTGAACGTGTTACATGTAACGCCGTACCAAATTTGAATTGACGTTTCTGCTGATAAAAATACCATAAATTACGTACCGAGAAAAGATTTATACTTTTAATGCTACGAGCGAATTGTTTCCAAGAACGATAAAACACTTGAGCAGGTTTTCGATTGCTTCATTAATTTTCTCTTCGATAGCTTTTTGTGAAACTTGTTTCTCTTAATATTATAACTGCTTGTCAAATTCAATACTTCTATAGAAGCTTCTGGTGTAATTTCTAAGGCAGTCAACAACGTTACAGTAGCCGGATTTCGATTTGGCATGTTGCGGAAAAGAGTGAGATAGTCGGCTAATTTTGTTTTTTTTTT
>JACEII010000015.1:7109282-7132374 GCA_014332785.1 Antheraea mylitta
AAGCATTTAGAATACCGTACTATGGTTTCTCTCCATATAAGCTTATGTAACTACATTGAAATCTACATTATGTAATTATAATTGTTGTGTCTGTGTTTTGTTTGGACTAATCTTCAAAATGGATATAGCAATTTTGAGTAGACTTTTACAGACAGATAGCAGATTTTTCAAAATATCATCTAGGCCGTATATACATGCACGCTTTTCGGAAGGGATTAAACAGTGTTAACAAAATGTGATATTCATTTCAAATCACTAGATATAAAGGGCAGTTCCCCAAAAGGCAGATCACAGACTTTATTTCGCATAGTCCACTTTCAAAATATAACTGGCTTCGGTTGAGTAGTGCAACTACATTTGAACCATATTCCCACCTTTTTATAAGTAACAGACGTTGAGCTTCTTAAAATATAATATTACCTGCCTATAGGTGAAGTCAAGCCAACATTTTTATAAGGAGCGGGACCCCCGGGCACCCACAACTGGGCCCAGTTCTCGGCGCTTGGGGTAGGAGGGGTAGGAAGACAAGAAGAGGGGAGGGTAAGGGACAGCGAGAGGATGGATCCGGGACGCTGGCGGGTAACACCAAACTGCACGTTCATCTGGGTGCCGGTAACATCGTCCGGCGGGGAATTTATTAACACACTCACAATCTACAATTTTACTTATTCACTATCCAAGGCAGATACATTTTCGTGGACAATCGCTTACAAATAGTGAACCTTGATTTTTTGTCACGCTAACGTAGACCCATGTCATGTCTCTCGTGGATCCCTGGGGGTCTCCCTAGACCACTTGGCGAACTTAGGCTATAGGTTTTAGATGATAATGATAAAATTATAATTTAACAAAAAAATGACAATGTTAAACATGCACTTTTCTCGAAATAATAAAACAATTTGTACAAAAAATTCACGGACACAAATTAGTTAAATATAGTAGGCTAAAACCCGGCGACATCGAAAATAATAATTGATCTTCGCTTTACTGCTTCGGTCATTCATCAGTCGTTTAAAATAAGGGCTTAAATCTTAGAGTTATCAGTTAATCAACTGTAGTATCTTCAAGGTTTTTATCTGAGGACGTGGATGTGAATCATTCGATGAATGAAAACACTGTAATACAAATTAATAATTGGAAAATGGGAATGATAATAGGAAATCCTTAGTAGATAACATATCCAACTATAAATTTTAACTTCAATCTGTGTTTTAGAAATTTACGTAATAATAATCAATTCGGATATAGACGCATGTAATAACTGCCTATAATATTTATTTAAATTATTAAATCACTTTGATATTTAAGCCATGGTCATTGTTATAATGGAATTGGCTGATTTACAGCCGGCTGTAATGCGACATACGATAAACAGAGGAAAATATTTGAGGCGATGGAAAAAGTTTCACTTCAAATTTATTAAAAAAAAAACATGAATGTAAAAAAATGAAGAGTGCATTTTATGCGCATTACTCTATTTTACATATCATATTCGTCGAGGTGGAGGAGACACAAAAATCAAAAGCTTTGCGAGGTGGAGCGAATGAAAATGCAATCTCTTCGTAGCTAACGGAAAGTTTTCCGAGAAAACGATCGCGATGCGCTCGCTACCTATCGCCGTGATACACTGTCGCGGAATATGTCGAGCATTTTACTTGTATTTTGTTTTTTTTTTTAACTCCTTGTGGTAAGGCTTTGACACTCTAGCTCGCAACATTTTTCTGTGACGAGTGATTAAGATAAATACTGTGCCGAGTAGAGTAGGAAGAGGGTCTTGTTTGCTCTCCACTATTCTAGAACAGTTTTTGACTATTTCACTTCTACCTCATGTGAAATATAAACAAATACATTTTTATTCTTTTCATTGTAATTGTAAGGTTAATAAAGCTTAATTAATTTACAAAGCAAAATAAGCACCATATCTGGGACACCTAAATTCTTCTTGAAATTATACCTAATGAATATCATCAAAATCAAAATATTCTTTACTCAATTTATGTCCTGACAAGGCACTTATGAATGTCAAAACTACCACCGGTTCGGAAAATAACTCAGTCATAGAGAAAAACCGTCAAGAAACTCGATCTGGTTTATTTTTTATAATACATTTTTTTCTCGACCTGTCTACGCTGTTGACCTAGCAAGTTCTTAAGAGCTTCAGCCGACTACTTCATAATACATAACATATCTTTGATTATTACAACATAATAGACATATAAATAATTTTTGGTGGATGCACAGAGAGATGCGTCACTTCCAGACGTCGCCATCGTTGGCATATTGTTCCACCCTGTAATAGCCTTTATGTATTAAGAACCGCTTAATACTTGAACTTACTATCTGACAAATCAGTAATATTTTTTTGGACTTTGTTATCAAATCTAACACTATTACCTAAAAAGCTGTTACTGGTGTTATTCAGCCTAAAACATGGAGTGGCCAGTTTTTTATTGTTTCTAGTATTTACATTATGTCGATTTTTTACTAAATCCTGATTATCTATGTTTTTCCGGACATACATCAAATTCTCAAAAATATATTGGGAAGGCAGAGTTAAAATACCAAATTCCTGAAAAATAGTATTTAATGATTTGCAAGGCCCCAAATTATAGATTGCTCGAACTTCCCGTTATTGTAGTAGGAATATAGTATCCACCTCAGCTGCAGTCCTCCATAACAAAATACCATAAGACATTAAACTATGGAATGGAGGTCAAAAAACGTTGTCAGAATATTACCCTTATAACAGTGTTATATGTTAAATCTTATACAAGTATTACTGAAATATTAACTAGCTCTCTGATTGCGAGAAGCATCAAATAATTTCGTGAATTCCTAGAATAAATTGCTTGCTCTTGGATCTAATCCATACTAATGGCTGCATACCTATGCCATTTGATATCCTCAGCTAAGGCAACAACCGAACTAGTCATCAATAATGTTACTGGAAGATGAGATACTGACAGAATATATTCCAGTTCTTGTTCTTACAATTTTTATTTCGATGGCGTAAATAATCTGTGAAGTATAGAAACTTGTTATTCCAAACATAGATACATGGACGGTTACGTTGGACTTGTGATATAATTCCGTACTTTAAAAGTAGTCCGGTAAAGCTGTTAAGACCATGCTGGGTCCATAGCGTAGTCATTTCGAAAAAAAAAAAACCGTACTTTAAAGAAACTAGTTAGGTATTCTGCTTATTACCTGGGTACTTAGCATACATATTAACGACTTTAGAATATTTTACATTTTTTTTTTAATACTTGATGCTCGCTACAACAGTGTGTACGAAGTGTGAAGTCAAACAGTCAGCCGCCAATGTGTGCTGACGACTTTCAAGGGGAAACCTTTCAATGCGTATCCAACTTTTTGTTTACCCTCTCGGAGAATCCATGACTTACTACCTAACACGGTACACAAAGACGATCTTTGATATATTTATATATTTGAAGAATTCTCAGCCATTTAATCTTTTAGAAACACAAAACAGTAATTTCTTTGATGCCAATTCTGTTTTATTTACATTTTTCAAACACATAAAAATTGACCAAACCGTCTTCACCGTACTTCAATATTCAAAATATATAAAGAAACTAGCTGAAGGGCCATGCGTTATAATGAATCAGTTATTACATATTGAATTAAAATTATGATATAATATATTTTGGTATTATGGGGTAATAAGTTTCCCTAAAAACTTGATACAGAAAAAGCGAGGTTTCATAGTAAATAGATTAACAGAATAGGTGCATTATAAAATAAACATAAATTATAAAAAAAAAAAAGAAAATTAAAACGACATATCTATTTCAGTTCGACGATTTTTTGTTAACCAATTAATTAAAAGCGCCATCTCTTCAAGTCTGATGAAACTTACAATTAATAACAATAATCTACATTAACAATCATCCAGTTTGTCATTAAAAATATCAAACCTTTAATCCAAATATGAATTATTTCTCAAATTGGACCAAATTATACATAAATGCAAATTTTTAAGAAAACGGTTGAGTTTCGGTGTTCTTCAAGGACAAACACCATGACACTGGATTGTTATATATTTGCATATTGTCAAAATTAGTAGACATCGTTGAACGCAGTTACCTAAAAGCTTCTAAGGTAAACTTTCCTCTATGCAGGGGCGAATTAACATTTCAAGAAGAGAAACCATAATTCAATAATTTATGCAGGTTGTACCTTATTCAACGCAACTCTATGCACAGATAAGTTGCAACAGCTTACCTACATATTCTTGTATTATCTGTGGTGTATTAATACGTACAGAAAAAAAATTCTACTATATCTATAATGTATCTATTATATCTTTAATTCTATCATAACGGATTTAATATATATATATATATATATTGAATTGCTAAAAAATATATATTGTCACTCCTTATACTATTTGCAGTACAATACATAAAAAAAACTCTTTCGAAAATAATCACTACGAGTGTATGCTATAAAACAAAATCCTTTGTCACGTATGCGTCCGTTTGCGAAAAACACAAAACTTACTGAACGGATTTTCATGCGGTTTTCACCAGTTGATAAAGTGTTTCATGAGGTTTAGGTATATAATCTGTCAAGATTTTTTTTAGTATCAGGACGAGACAAAGTCTGCCAGGACCCCTAGTTTTTTTATTGTTGTTATTCTATTCTGCAGACTCTTGGACCGCACCTTTTTTTTTCTTAGATGTAGTATTTTGTATACGTAAAAAAATCGTATCCGTGAGCGTATATATTTTTTTTGTTAGTAATTTACTAAAAATTTATTGTTCAATTATTATTAACTTATTTTGGTTTAATGACGTTATTGTTTTTATACCGCCTGCATTCTTTATGACCATTTTTAGGTTTAAAAAATTAAAAATAAAATCGTATGTGTAATGTGTATTACACTCTGTATTATGGCAGAGGTGTTGTATTTAAAAGATAAATTTATGAACGACTGTTTAGAGATTTTATACTATAACTTTGTAATTTATATAATCACGATAGCTGCAAAGACTTGATACATTTATACGAGACGTTTACTCATAAAATCTGAAAAAATATTTCGTCTATATTCGTATACTTCTTACAACTCTTGGATAGATCTAATTAAATTTAATGAACGATTTTATGAAATTTAAAATAGATATATTTCCTTCCTATATAATCGAGAAATCCTTGCTAATAACTAGTGATTTTTACATTAAATGAACTTACTGTTCTCGCTTCCCTATGGTCTATATCTCGGTCCGGGTTATACCGGCTTTATCCGGTTAATATCTTATACAGGACCGGTTAATAAGCCAGTGAACCGGGTCGGTTGGTGGAGGGCTATCCGGTATCTCTTCGATTTGTAAAGGAATTTTCCTCTTTTCAATTATCGATAATACTGGGAACATTACTTTTGGAGTGTTTTGTATGATTTCCTTTTGTGGTTTTAATTTAAGATTATTTAAGTGAATGAGATATCCGGAGATAGAGTTGCGAAATTCTTACATCGATAGAAAAATATTTCAAGGATATTTTAAATTTAAATTCTCCGTCTTATTATCATAAAGGCAATGGCTTAGTTAGATAGTGTGTTTGAATACCACATCCATATGTGTAGACTCGAATGCTGAATTGAATCTAAGCATTCCTTAAAAAGAATCCTTAAAAACCATAGTATGGTGGTATAGTTTGTTGATCTTCGTTTGGCTGATAAACAAATGTCTTCTCCAGCACATTCACTTGACAGCTAGTTCTCAATAGGTTTAGGATATTGGACTATAGCATAATATCAAGTAAGATTGTGATCGAATGCTAAATTTTATACCTAAAATTCACATCTATTTTCAGAAAGAGTTATAACTATAAACCTCTATTGTTTCAGGATTTTTCACTTTTTCGTACCTTTTTAAATTATTATGTGGAGCTAAAAGGTTTATCGATATTGGTATGTACAGGAAATAAACAAAACTTAACGGGGATAAGAAAAACAGTAAAGGAGTAGAAAAATACCAAAATATATCTTCCGGATCAAGCATTGAATTTATGAGTTCCGAAGCTAAGGCAATTTACCATGAATATGCAGCATAATTGCGTATTTCACTATAACATTCACTCTGTACGCGTTAAGCCATTTCTGAATAGTTTACCGTTATATATAGTCTTCGTAATCTGTGGCTGAGTGGTAAACGAAAATTACCACATAAACGTCAAGATGGGAATATATTGTTGCGACTGTGAGCGCATAAATACTATCAAGTAATTGTCGAGGATTCCCGAAACATTTATATTGTATTGCTTCGTATCAGATTGTTTGGAAAACAGATGTCCAACTCCGCTTTGGTCTCTAATAGTCATATTATTTACTAGCCGTGCCCGCGACTTTATCCACGTGGTACTTATGTAAAAAAACAATGATTAATAAAGTCATTTGAATGTATTAAGTCCATTTCCTTTCTACTTTTCTCTTGTACTAACGTCACGGCTTCATTAAAATTAAAATAACTTGTGATTGAGTGGGCCCATTTCAATGAAACAATAGACAGGCTACTTTCGAGAATATGCTTTAGATTTAATTGGGACACCAGTGCATTAGCAGTTATGGGTGTTCATACAAACATACATTTCTAAAATGATTGCAATTGCTATTAGTAATTCCTAGACTTGAAAAAGTACTGACGCAGTAGATTTGTGTTCTTATTATATGAATAGATATTGTTCCATGGTTTGCAAATAAATGAACATATTAGCCCGTTTAAGTGTTTTTAGATTATCAATCTTTAGGGGAGTTACTCACGTTTGCAGGAGGTGTACCTTTCATTCCCCTACATCTGGGGAGCCTACTAAAGAGTAACAAATATTTGACCGCTGCACTGTTCCAAATAAATTGAATCACGCAGAGACAAAAAGAGAAATTAATCAATCGACGATAATAAAAGATGGACACTCTATTTAGGCATAAGTTTAAATAAAACTACTCTTTAGATAAATATAAAGAAAAGGCATTATTGTTCTCTATATATGCCTACAACATTGCAATAAAACAACCTTGTTCCAAATAATTTATCTGTATCTACTTCTTGTGGTAATGTCAATTTAAATTCGGAAGAGAAGTATTAAAAATAGCTGTGTTATTAACCCTGCTTCGGAAAATATTCTGGGGTATAGTGAAATATGTACGGATAGACTTCACAAACTGGGCGGTAGCCAAAAAATATAATAGGAAGAGGGGAAAATGGATGAAAAGTCTTTATGTCCTTTTATGCAGCGTTCAGTGTTTATCTGAAATTAAATCGTTTGTTTGTCGATTCGTGGGAATTGGGGCCGTGAAAGTAACTATACGGGTTATTCTTTACGACTAAACTAAAAAACCAACAAGAAGAGTTTAGTGAAAAATGGCATATACTAAATTCCGATCTTCAGTCAATTATTTGTAAAGCACTGTGGCGTTTTTACAGGAATCCGTTATTGAATAATTACTAGCTCAAATAGATTTTTCAATGCTATTCTCTTTGTGGCTTTACATGACGATTTTTTCTTCTCGAACGTACTATGATATTGGTCTAGCAAGACCTTAACAGCTTCGCCGGGCTAAATATGTCGATTGTGAACGTTATACCTTTATTTTTTTAATCATAAGTGAATTATATAACTCTATATATACATCATTTCTTACATTATTTTCCACTTCAACCAAAATTGTTTGTTTTTTTTCCAAAAATACCAATAACAAGTCTAAAGACGCCAAAAACTGTTTACAGGAATACTTTGAATTCTTTTAAACCTAATACAGTCTATCAAATACGCAGTAGTCTATTTCAGTGTTATATTTCAAACAAATCTTCCCATTATCATAGTTTATATTAGTAGTGAACATAAAATATGCAAACTACCCACCAGTCTTGGATAGTTTCAATAGGTCATGGATTGTAGTACCAAAACGGACTATAAAGTTAGATATACCTGCCGAATACGTAACTAGGGACCTATGGTTGTCTGAATACGAAGTGCTCTGAATAAATGAGTTAAGGATTCGCATATCGTGGGTAGACATGAATATTGTAATGTTAGGTGAAATGCCTTCGAAGATTATATGTCATATATTCACGCTTTTGAACTAACAATAAAGTAGGTCCAGATAGTAATGTGATTTCTATTTAATGACACATTTATGAATGAATGAATACTTTATTGCACTTTTTAGTTTGTACACTGACGACATTAATGCCACAGCGTTTTTTCTTCCAGCTAACCAGCGGTATTGTTATCACGAAAAAAAGTTATCGTATGTAGTACAAATATAAAAGAAGCGAAGCGAATGAATAAACTAAAAAATATAACAATTAATTTATATCATTAATTCTGTCAATAACCTTGTTGATTGAATATTTCTCTATTTCCACCAAGTTGGCAAGATTGGGTATTTTGACGAATATAGCACTAGAAATATTCCAATAAATTTGTTTTTGCTATCTTCACAAGAAACATTAAATCTTAACGTCATTGCACTACATCTTCGCTATTTTAAACATCGTCATCGTCATGTAAGAGACCCATTGCAGGTCCATAAGCGTCTTTTCGAAAAAAGGTATGGGCATAATCACTACGCTAGCCCACGACATATTGAATATTTCAAACTCCGAGAATTCCACAGTTTTATATTTTCCCACATACGGTGTTGCTATAGGAACATATTTCAGCTTCAAGTTTTCTCACAAGGGTTCTATCCACCGTCATCCAATAGTGTTTGAGCCTGCGAACATCAGATTGATATTCTACCGGCTAATCCATTTGATCACCACGACTTTTAAACATAATTACTTTATTTATTTACTAGCTGACCCGTGCAACTTCGTTTGCACCAAATTGGTTATCACGCGAAAAAATTGTTTCTTTTTTTATCGTAGCACGGCAAAATGCCTGCACTATGCCTGATGGTAAGCACAGTACAATCCAAAAACAATAGCGACTACCGAGTGACACACTATCCATCGCTGGTCGCCACTGTCATGCCGGCCTACAAAAAGCTGGATATGCACAGGCTGATCCTGAAACGCGACGCGCAGAAGCGAATCACTATTACGGATTTTTTCGTCATGTACATGGTGGTTGTGACCCAGTCAGGCTGTAAAGCCCTACCACCCCGCAAATAAAACTGATACCCGATTGCAGCCACAACTACCGTTTCCAATTGTGAATCCAAACTATCCACGGATTCACTTAAACATATACCCAGATTACATGTATTCATTTTTTAAATAAACCTAGTACCCATTCGTAGCGTCATCTACCAGGATCAATTAAAATAAAAACTAACCTACATAAAACTGAATAAACATCTCTGCCACTTACTTTATCATAACTATCTTCGACTTGTATTAAAACCTTTTTATACTCCATTGTATTAAAGAAAAATATATGAACACCGTATCGAAGCGTCAAACATCCCGCCATAAAACGTCAAATGTCACTTGCTTGAAACTATTGTCTAAGAGTTAAAACTGTTTCGAAAACGTATTTGAAGTATATTTCCAATATATTTTTATAAATAATCTCTGTACCACTCACAACATAGTACCTATCACCTTCAAACCAAGCCAGTTTTATACATCAGGTTCAATCCCTCGGTAAGGATCCCTTGAGTGCGTTGCTTGCGCGATACGGTGGCACACAAATATACATCACTGCTACAACACTACACGGTCACCCCCACACACGTGAAACACATGAAACACTGAATGATGATGAATGAAACATGTTACACATGAAAGTGGAAGGGTTTACTTTTTTCCTTATCGAACTAAAAAACTCTCAATTTTCCGATAATAAATATATGCAGGAGTTGTTGAGGCGTGTATGCTTGGTATACATATACGTTTCAACAACTCATACATATATGAATAGTTAGCTAGATTAGTTAAGATAGGTCGCGATTTTGCATGCAACAGGCAACAGCCAAGCCGAGGTGTGCCGTGTACCCTTGAACTGGTTGCCTAAATAAAATCGGCCGAGTACCTTAAGCGCTTGTCTTAGTAGTCCGGTAACTTATATACGTATATAAGTTATTGAAACATGCATGTGTAGCAAGCATGCGTGCCTCAACAACTTCTATATGTATTTTGTGTAGGAAAAAATCCTCTAAACTATGTAGGATAGGATAACGAAAAATAAGGGTAGAACTCTTGTGTCACTGTATCGCGTGAGCAGCGTACTCAAGGGTTCCACGCCCAGGGAACAGATCTAGGCTTGAGCCGTTGCCGAGAAGGGCCTAATTTGGTGTACGGGAGCGAAATTTAGTCCCAGACCACGGCGGCGTGATCTGCGGTTATGCGGGCGTGGGTGAGAACACGCTCTGTTTGAAGAGACAGGCTGGTACTGATCGTTCGCTGACGTGATTGAATCAGGAGGGTCGGTAAAAATGTGTCGCGGTTGTCTTCTATACTGCGCAGGATTGGGTACGGGTTCATCGTTCGCGGCGGATACCACTAACGGGCTGGGATGATTCGCGGCTTTTTCGAAATAACTACCTGTAAGTGATTTTATATACGCTCAGATAGAAAGCATCTACAGGTCCTGTGGAGATCCTTATTCCGGACGTACCATGGGGCACCGGTGATTTTACGTAGGGCTCAGTTCTGGAGAACCTGCAACTTTTGAATACGATTTTGCGCATGTACAAAGACCGAACAACTGTACGTCATAATCGGATGGATGCAAGTTTTGTATAAAGTGAGTTTGTCTGGGGGATATTTTACTCTTATGACAAAGCAAATGATAGAAACGACCTAAGACCATACGGCTTTGTTTCGCACTCTTTCTGTGTGTGAATCGAAATTTAAGTGTTTATCAAAAGAAACACCAAGATATTTCACCTCGCCGGCCCAAGGTATTTCGGCTTTGTATAGCCTGATGGTCGACGAAGCATATATTTGAGATGGCGTCAATCCCAAGTCATACGTTTACGTTTATCGTTATATATGGTGGTCAATAATGTTTAATAAAATGAAATTGGTTCTTTGCTATGAAAAAAAAATAATTGATTTGAAATTTATTATTGGAACGAAGTTCCTTACGGCAGGCTTGGAGGAGATAGAGATTTTGCTGCGCGACCGAACTGAAAAAAATGTGATAGTAAAACTGTAACGAAAAGTGCATGGAATAAAACAGTTAAATGAGACGTGCGCAGGCGCGACAGTCGTATACATAAGCGAGTAGTGTATAATATCTTTCTCTTTCTCCTTTTTTGTAATTATTTCTATTTCTATGTAATTTTATGTTGTCAAACAAAAATAAAGAGACATATTTTGTTATTTTAATTGATAATTTGAATTACGATTACATAAAATTGAGCACGATTTTTTTTCCAAATAGTGTCGATTCTACATTAGCCGAAAGAACTTCGTTCCTACCTGGTGTTCCACGACACCACATTCTTTTTTTTATTTATAAAATATATCAGCGGGTATATATATGATTGTTTATAAAAAATGTGTCTGAATGTTTAATTGCGTTTAAAAGTTACTGAAAAAAATGTTCCTAAACTTATTATTGATTAATCATAAATCAAAATGCCTATTAAAAATACAACGTTAACCCGCTACCAAGTGTCCTAAATTCTGTCTATTGATATATTGATAATTTCTGTAGGTGGTAGAGCCACGCTGAAGCTATTACTGGTTTCAGCATGAATGGGTCGGCTCGTTCGGGCTAATACTGCCAGAATACTTACAGAAAACCGACGTCAAATAACAGTGCTTGCATTGTAATGTTTCGTTCGGTCAGTGAGAGTGCCGGAGGTTCCCTTACACTCCCCCATATACAGGTTGGAAACGCACTTACAAATCCCCTGGTATTGCTATTGTCTATAGACGGTGGTGGTCACTAAACATCACGTGACCCACCTGTTCGTTTGCCTCTTATGATATAAAAAAAATATATTGATGTATTAAAGAACCAGGTATTCTAAAATTCTTGTTCTTTTAACGTTGCCGGCTCTTGTACTAAGGTGTCGCAAAAAAGTCTAGTTACGTTAACTGCAAATATTTGTTTTTCGTTATTCTGGAGAACTCATTGTGTTTTATGGGACAAAGAGTATCCTGGATGTAGTTTTCTAATATTAGTTATCACCGTGTCAAATTTCGTTAAAATTGGTTCAGTACTTTCAGAGTAATTCGGGTTTCTATTCTAGACTTTAATCCTTTATCCTGGAGAACCCTTTGCGTTTTATGAGACAAAAAGAAGTAATAACTTACTTTGCTTAACACAAGGCAACTAACCAAATATTTGGAAAATGTCCTTTATAAAGCTCTATACATCTCATGTACATCTAGAGTAAGTAAACTCTCTAATACAACTGATGTAACTAATGAATTAGATACCTTGAAAGATGATTTTCTTGATTAAAAACCGAGGCCCGATATTAATGTAAAGGTAAATAAAAAGAAAGATTCACCTATGAATAGTTAATGCGATGAAATCTTACACAATAAACATGAAAAAGGCAGGCGAAAATCCTGGAAACCCCATGACCTAGTTACTCGACGTCTACGAGAGTAAATTATTGCTACTAAAGTAAACAAATAGGTGCTTTCGAGGCACTCCGTCAGAGCTCTCGTAAACTCAGCTACAACACAGGTTAAATGAAATGCGTTAGGTGACTTTGTGCCTCTGCCATAGGGATTTGTACATTGATTAACGAAATCATGTCTTTTAGATTTTAATTCGTTAATTAATTCAAGTCATTTATGACTAGCAATTCCCCGCGTTTTCGCACACGTTTCTTATGCAGTAATTATTCTCGACTCTTCATTTTATATATATACTAGTTTCTGCCCACGACTTCGTCCGCGCGGTATAGTTACTTTGAGCTAACGCTAAAACGCAGCAGAAGCTATCAAAAAAAATAAAAAAAAAAACAATTTTAATACATTCGTGATCCGTTCCTAACGGTTTTAGTAAAAAAAAAACGTTTTGACATTCGTCATTTTACTCTTCGTTCCAATTACCTTTTTAATATTTTTAACATGGCTGACGTCCACGCCTTACATGACTTTTGAAATCAACTGGTCAAACTGTAGGTTAATTTTATAATATGTAAATTCATAATACACATTATAACTGACAAATAACGGTGTAGCCATGATGAAAAATTTACCTTTGATTATACAAGTATTCTCTTTGACAAAAGAACCCTAATAAAGTTCAAACTTTAAAAAAATCAATGTGCTATGGTCAAATGTCGACCTCTAGGCGTCCACTAGTTAGTATAAAGAGTAATATCACATAAACTTTCATAACGTTTTTCCAAGTTTTGGGGTTGAATATTAAGTTTAAGCTTTTTAAGCGTTACAATATTAACTTTAAGTGATGATGGCTTAGTTCCTTAGCTTAGTGTTTAGGCATCACGTCAAAAATGTTCACGGCCACAGTAATCAGGGTTATACGTTGACAAGTCATTCAGTTGTTCTCTTATGTCATGTAAAAGATCATATCAGACTTATCCAACTTTCCAAGATTTTCATAGTAGTTTTGGGCATTATTCATTCCTTATAGTTAGCAGTTATTCCATGGAATATATATAGATCACTAAATGCAGTCGAGTTTTTACAAGCGAGTTTAAAAAAGAAGGTTACCATATAATAAAACTAGAGGGAGTGTAACGCCTCCCCTCTCTGTATATTGGTCTATAAGCGCTACTGAATCTCTCTCTGACATCAACCTTCAGTACCTTCACATAACTAGAAGATATACTTATTCTGGTTATAGGCATTGTATTATTATTTATTTTATTACCACGATCATGTAGAAAATTAGGATACTTTACGTTATCAACTGAAACAAAGTGATAGTGAATAAATTCTTTTGATCTGGTACTCGAAAAACATTACAGGAGACTGGCTGTGCAGAAGCGGGACATGTCTATAAGTGTTTGGTTATGGGTTTTCAACAAAATCAAAATTACAATACTATTGTTTTATCACGTAGTTTTTCTTCACCAAAGGTTTCTTGTAAGGTACAAGATTTGAACAACGCTGTCGTGTCTGTCTCCCAACTCATAATCGTTTTAAGGATTCTCATTATATCTCAAAACAGATATAGCTTTCAGTATTATTCGTGTAAAAACATTTACATGTTGTGTAAACCTCACCGACGTATTACGATTTAAGATAAATCTCATTAAGTCCCTCATTCGCTGCGGCGTTTAAAATATTAAAATTTAATTTACGCGTTACGCCGCGGAGAGGGTTCAACGCGTGAATTATTCCACCTGCGTGTCGTCACCGGGTCTTAGACTATGCATGTGTTAAGGTCTGGGTACTGTTAACCCTGAATACGCTACGATACATGAAACTTATGGAGCGAAAACTATTCGTACACGCTACCTTAAGTCACAATAACCAAATGTTTGGCATAATAATAACATAAACAATTTTGATTGCGTCTTTGACTTCTTAGTACAAAATCATGAATATCGTATTGATTTGATATATATATATATCACGTGAACAATAAAATATAAATAATAGTGCTATTATTTAACAATGTTTTTGCACAAAACTAAATTAGATCTCGTAAAGAACTAACATATTTAGTTATAATAAAAAAAGTGAACAATTTCCTTAATATTTGGCTACTCATTTTTAACATTTTAGCTTATATTGTAATGTAAAATTTATAACTATAAAAAAGTTAGTTTCTTTTATGAGTATCGTTTAATGCCTTATAATGTTTTTGCGTAAAATGCTTAAAAAAATTGTAAAAGAATTCATCTTGTGTCGATATAATTTACTTTTAACTAGATCTCTATAAAATAAAATTCAAAATAAAACTTGGTCGGAAAAAAACCCATGATTAAAAAAACAATGCTATACCTCTATTCAACGCTTTTACAATTATAAACACTCATAAAAGGACAAATAAGCCTTTTATAATATATATATGTATATATATATATAAAATTATTTAATAAGAAACAAAAGCTTCTCTCTCATTTGCTTGTATAGAAATAAAATCACAAACAGAATGAAATCGTAATATAAAAACTACAAAGAAAATCTGAAAAATTATTATCGCACGACATCTTTATAAATATTAGAGAAGTTTCCTATTTATACAGCTATATACCTTACGATAAAAGAATAATCGTATGAATATTATGAACAAGAATATTCAAAATCGAAATCAAAATACTCTTTACTCAATTTAGGCCCTGAAAACGCAATTATGAACGTCAAAACTACAGTCGGAATATAACCCAGTCGTCGCGAAGAACCGACAAGAAACTCGATCTGGTTTATCTTTTCATAATACATTTTTTTAATATAATTACAATATGGTAAACATATAACTACATTCGTTTTTGGTGGGTGCATTGAGAGAGGCCTCACTTCCAGACGTCGCTATCGTTCACATATAGATCCATCCTGTAATACATTTTTGAATTAAGACTCGCTTGACATAATGACTTTTATCTGGCAAGTCGGTAATGTGTTTTGGAACTTTGTTATAAAATCTAGGTTACCTAATGTTCGTGACAACAGATGGATATTTAGTACTCCTTTAAACAAATGATATTAAAAGAATTTTAATGAGTTTACAGTAATATATCTCACATATGAAAATATCATTTAGGCTATAATGGATAAGAATATTATTTAAATTTGTTGAAACTATCATCAAGTAAATTAGAAACAAATTGTTATAGTTATATGAAGATAATGTATGGTACTATCATTCCTAAGGGAATAAACACAGATGAAGTATATATTTAAAATACTTCAGCTGAAATTCCGGTCACGTTACTGTCAATAGAAATAGTAACGTAGACAGTGAGATGCGGCAAACGAGTGCCATGTCATAGCATAGCTAGAGTGTGCCAGTTTTTTATTTTATTTAAAAACACGGTCAGAACATACGAGAGTAATTTAGCGAATTAATATACACAGGTAAAGCATGTACACGCTTCATTTAATTAAGAAAATAATGTATATTTTGAGAGAATAATGAAGCTTTTTTAACATTGCGGGATGTTGTGGGAAGGTTATATGTGTGTAGAATACTGACTTCATAATAATACTAATTATTTCGTGATTTTGTTATGGTATAAATGTTTTTGTGATTTTATAAGATATACGTGTTTCAGTTAATTGTGACCTTTAACTCTGTGATAAGTTATTTTTTAATGCTTAATTTTTATCTATACTAATATATAAAGCTGAAGAGTTTGTTTGTTTGTTTGTTTGGTTGAACGCTATGATCTCAAGAACTACAGATGCGATTTAAAAGTTTTTTTTTTAGTGTTAGATAGCTCATTTATCGAGGATGGCTATAGGCTAAATATCATCACGTTAAAACCAAAAGGAGATGAGCACTAATGAAGAATGTCTCAAAATCGGGCTACTTTGGAAGCTTCCGCTGCGTGTTGATGTCAGTATTATACGCGTTGCCATGGTAACGCGATAACATTCTATTAAAAATATTTTCATGGTTTATTTTGTATTCCTATTCAAAAAGTTTATTCTACGTTAGTTTTGTTTTCTATTTTTAATTATACGTGTTACGTTTATATCGCAAACATTTCTTAAGTTTATTTTGGGTTGTTATTCAGAAAGTTTAGTAGTAATAATATTCGTCCAATAATACAGTCGAAGGAATTAATCCATACAGCCAATTCTGAAGTTGTCAATATAGTTAGTTTTCTTCTATGTCCAAGTTAATGTAAAGGTATAAGCGCCGAATCCTCTACATAATATAACGCAATTTTTTATCTTCTTAATCTTCAAGCCCATAGAATTAATGCTTCATGGTTTTATTTTTCATTCATTTCATTTATGCAAAATAAACGAACGATATTATATAATACGCAACCAATTTCTACACGATATAAAATCATGTAACACAATATTATGAAAAAAATATAAAATCCACTACCTAACAGACTGAAATCCCCCCAAACACTCTTAAAAAACTCTATTCTACATTAGTTTTGTTGCCAACTTTTTATTTGTGATATATTACATATCATAAAAGTAAAGTGAGTGTAATTTATATTAAAATAAATTATTTTTGGTGAATACAATCTGTGATGCTACAAACATCAACATTTTTTTTAACTCTGTCGATATGTCTGTTTTTTTTTTATTTGTTCCGGGTAATCTCCGAAACGACTGGACCTATTTGAATGTTTTTTTCCTTCTTAGAAATGACTACGCTTAACAGCTTCACCGGACTACAAGTAATATTTGAACGGGAATTCTACGGGCAAATAAGTAACTAATTAGCTGTTTTATTTAATATTGTTCGATAATGTGTAGCTTCATATTTTCATTATTTTCTTATATAGTGTGAGCACTGAGGGTGATATATAGTTTAAAATTCCAGTTATGTGGCTGATCATAATCCCATCCCATTCGATACACTATTAGTATTCACATACATAATGTACACGTTACCTGTTACAGTAGATGATGTGCGTGTGATACAAATATTTTTGAAATAGTATTATTGTAATTTACACTAGCTGTGTAATCACAATTTTAAATTTATTTAATATATTTAAAAAAACGCGTGCGAAGCCGCGGGTAACAGCTAGTATTACTATATAATTGATAGGTGGTAGAGCCACGCTGAAGCTATTATCAGTTTCATCAATGGGTCTACTCATCCGGGGTTAGTACCATCCCTCTCACAGAAAACTGGCGTGAAGTAACAGTGCTTGCATTGTTGCGCTTCGTTCGGTCAGTGAAAGTACCTGAGGCCCACCTCCCTTAACCTCTCCCTTTTTCCCTCCCCATATACAGGCTGGTAATGTATTTGGGACTTTCCTGATATTGTCAGTGTCTATAGACGGTGGTGCTCACTTAATATCACATGACCCACATTTTCGTTTGCCTCCTCTAATATAAAAAATAATGTCTTTTATATCTCTTTTACCCAATTCTTAGTTGTTATTATTATGTTTTATCTGTACTGTTTAGGCCCTAAGAGAAAGGTTAATTATATTTATCGGCTTTTTAACCGACTTCAAATAAAGAAGTTCTGTATTCGACCCGTATGTATATTTGTGTACTTACGACTTGCCTAAAAACTACTGATCCGATTTGGATGGGATTTTCATTTTTTGATGGTTCTTTTTTCAGGCAATATTTTAGTGTAATAATTTATATTTACTTTGAAGTCAAAGACCAATATGATTTTTTTACCAGCAAATAAATGAAATCTGAAATACTCTTAACTAAATTAATGAGTAAATGTTTTTTGTCTGTTACATAAAGATATAGCAATTTGGAGCCGACGTCAAAAAATATATAATTGGTAAAATTCGAATATTGTAATTGGATGTTAAATATATTTTTTCAATTAAGACAAAGTTAAATGAAGCGAATAAAATATTATTTTATAATTTTGAGTTCGTGGTTTTTGAAGGCAGTTTATTTTTGTTTAATAGTAAAATATAATCTAAAAGTAATGGTGACCATCAAGGCATCCACAATCCAGCGGCAGTCGCCGTAATCACGCAGCCTTACAAGCCTCTAGTCACCTGAGTGTACTGCCTAATTTAAAAAAAAGTTAATATGAATTACTGTGTTTATGACAATTGGTATCTAGTCAAAAATTATTACTCTATCCTACCACCTATAGACTGCACTGTCGTTGAAACTGTATTTTGGATTTCATATTTCATCACTTCTCCTATTTCTTCGATCTCGTGAGATACATAATTAAAAGGCCAAACGTTCTCTGTAAAATTTTTCACCGAGGCAAATATAAAAGTTGTGATCGTAAAACTGAAACGTATATTGCACAAATATAAGATAGAGCCATACTGTGCCGCCGGTCTCATTCGCAAATATTGCCATCGATATACGGTTTACTAGAACAGTAGCAAAAAACATTTTAATTAAGTCAGCGTGTCATAGCCGAACCGTGAGTTTCAGTTCTCATATAATCAGTTTAATTAACCTCCATCAATAAGTATATAAGAACTTGAATATCATAAAAAATACTCAGATCAGATATATGTTGGACTAAACTGAAGATACAAACCCAATCAAATAACTAAAGTTAAAATTCTATCAGAAAATATTCTGTGCATAAAATAAAAGGTTAACGGGACAAAATTTGTACAATAAATATTTTAAATAAAAAAAACTCCGGTGTGGCTTAGAATCAATGACAGAACACATTTCCATAGTTTAAAAAAAAGAATCTGCTTGTCTTTTGTACAGGATTCACGCAAAAACTAATGGACGGATATCGAAGAAACTTGGTATGATAATATAATACATTATACATATATGTTACATTCGTATATATGTATATCTTACTCACAAGAGAACATAAAAGAGAAGATATTTACGCAAGAACCACTGGATAGATTTTCACGAAAGTTCGAAAATTCGCCACCTTACAGATACTGCCACTATTAGGTTGATCTACGTCGCTTTCTTCCATATCTCAATTTCATTTAGTATTATGTTGTGGGGGACATTAGCTGAGTTACATACTATATTCCTGCTACAAAAAAGGGCGATACTTGCAATTTATAACATTGTGCCCTACGAATCACCATTATATTTCAGAAATTGGTTATCATACATTTACTTTTACTTATTAATGACAATTTAATATGTCCTCCAAAACTTTCAAAAGCGGCATTTAATAAATAATCGACGTACCTTAAATATCACATAGTGTTTTTTCAGGCATGACATCAAGTCATGGGAAAACGTCATTTCTAGTACTTTTACGTGTTAATTCAATGTATATTTTACCTGCAATTTTACGAGGCTATTCAAGTTTTGTAACTCTGTTCGTATTCGTTCCTATTTTACAGGTATATGATGTCCGCTGTAAAATGTTACTAGGAGTTAATAGAATCAGTCTTAGCTATTGAAATAACTAGAGTTTGTTTTTTGATGTAAAAAATATATACAATTTTTTTTATCGTAGCACGGGAAAGTGACTGTACTATGCCTAATGGTTAATACAGTTTCCGCAGGGCTCAAGCCTAGGTCCGTTCCCTCGGCGTGAAGCCCTTGAGTACGCTGCTCGCGCGATACCGTGATACAAAATCTTACATCACTGCAACAACATTACACATATCACCCCACACACGTGCTCGAATGCACGCTTACATATGAAAGTGGAAGGGTTTTGTTTCTATCCCTTATGGAACTGAAATAGTTAAGAAAATTATCCGATACGAAATATATATAAGAGTTGTTGAGGTATGCATGCTTACACATATGTTGCAACAACTCATATATGTATAAATAATTAGCTTGGGTCTGCTCAGATAGGTTGCGAATTGCACGTATCAGGCAACGTCCCAAGCCGAGGTGTGCCGTGCACCCTTGAGTTAGTTGTCAAATAAAGTCGGCTGAGTGCCGTAAACGTTTGCCTTAGTAGTCCGGTGAAGCTGTTAAGATTTTGCTAGGTCAATAGCGTAGTCAGTTTAACAAAAAAAAAGTTAACACGTTACAATCCAAAAACAAATGCGACCGCCTAAAGACATGCTATCCCTCGCCTCTCGTCACTGTCAAGCCGGCATGTGTAAATACTCCTTTAAGTTGCGCTTGAAGGACTCCATGTTTAAGGAAAGAGGAAACATACTAGTAGATCGTTCCACAGATTCACGGTATGGCAAAGGTAAGCTAATGTGAAGTTTTTAGTTCGTGCCCGGGTAGTATTTACCGTAAAACTGTGGCTTCGAAATCCAACACGCATGGTTCGGTTGTCAAAAGGAGAGGAAGGGATTTAATTGAATAACTATTTAAAATACTCGCTATAATACAGACTGTACACGATTAGTGAGGCAATGTCTCTGTGCAATTGAAGCATCTCTTATTAATTATATGAGGTGATAGTATGAAATGAAAATGTGTAACGAAGAAGAGATAACTATAAATATATATAGGTTTAAGACTTTGAGAGAATGAGATAATATATTCAAGATATGGAGGGTAGAGAGAGAAACGATGAAATCTATAGCACATTATTTTCTGTAGAATAGTATAGCGCACTTTTAAAATTTATTCTCTACTAGCCTCTGCCCGTAACTTCGTCCGCGTGGAATCGTTACTTAGGGCTAACACATCAGCAGAAGCTCTCAAGAGGAAAAAACCCCGATTTTGAATCATTCTTCATGGTTTATGGGATTCCTATTGGTCCTACCGTGATAGTATACAGCTTATAATCTTCCGCGATAAATGTGATATATAACAATGAAAGAATTTTCCAGTATTGACCAGTAAGTACTTCTTGAGATTACCCCCTATAGCATCATAAACTCACAAATTCACAAACTTTACCTCTTTATAATATATATTAGTATAGATTGTGTATTATTGAAATTCTTAATATATATCAGAATATTACAAAATAATGTTGAAAATAATTTTTTACCACCTCCATACTATATTCATACCTACCTATACCTCTACCGCCTGTTAAATACACAACACTTTTTTTAATGTCTGACCACATTATCACCCTTAAGTGAAGAGAAGACCTAAAGATAAGGGATGATCCTCAAATGCAATTGCTGGAATACATATGGGATAATTATGTATTTGGCGATAAATTTGAAAGTTCCAATTGAAAGATTTGAATCCTGGTCGTCCAATTCGACTTCCGAGTGCGCTACAACCTATCATTATCTTCACGAACACCTTTATAAATATCTCTTTTATATACCGTCCAATATATAATACAGATTACGCGATATACATTCGTTCATGTAACCAGAACAAACATTGGTTGGATTATTTTGAGATATTGCAGAATGTTGCAAACACGTTCCCGGATTTTCGGAGTGTTAACGGTAACAAGTTACAAATATTTGTATACTATAGTGTTGCAAGCCTATTCCTTATAATTATCCAGGGTTAAGCGAATCTAAGCAAGTGTTAAGCTTCCGTGGTGGTATATAAGATATCCGTGTGTTCTTAAAGAAAACACTTCTTTTTGCGCGTAAGGTAATAAACAAGGTATTCTTGTCAAGAGATAAAGTTATGATTTCTCGTCATCAAATGCTAATAAAGCATGACCGCGTCGAATATTGATGCTTTGTACTGAGAATGTGCAACTTATCATATATTTTATTAATCAATAAATCGTATAAAAATGTATATAGTTATTGTTCGGAATGCCAATAGAGCGAAAACCAGGCGAATGTTAATATTTCCAATATACCAAATTATAAAATTTAAATAATTCATATTAATATAATTCATTTACAAATGTCAAAAGAGAATGCAGTTATTCCGTTGTGTACATTTTCCACTTCTGCCGGTAGTCCTTACGACTGCTTCGACTTTCACTTCGACGACCACCGAGGTTTTTGAAAAATGCTTAAGGCATTGAAAGAAGTATCACTTTAAAACTTGTATGAAATAATAATAAAAAAATATTTACGAGCACGTGATAGAAATATAATATTTTTAATATAAATACATGCACATTGAAATTCATACAGATATTCAATGATTATATACAAATAAATTATAGTAATAAAATACCCACCAAAGATAAATTTGAAACATAGTCCCCAGCAGTTAGATATCTCCCTTTAAATGAAAATTCATACTTACGGGTGTATTCTGACAGCTGCCTTTGTTAGCAAAATATCTCTAGGTTTGATAATTGATAATTTTGATACAACTGGAACGAGCTCAACGAGCTATCTTAAAGGTTATGTACAAAAAACCTTTTCTATACCCTACCAATACATTATATTCTGAATGTAAAGTTTTATCTGTAAGAGGTTTATTTGTGCTCCATACAGCTATATTTAAGCATGCTACGCTATCCTACTCCTCAGTCTTAAATGTAAATCGAAGACGTGGTCGTGTTTGTAAAGTAGAACCTCACCGGACTGCTCTAGCAGCGCGGCATTTTTATACCCTTGGTTCCCGAATCTATAATAAGATTAACAAACTTATTTATATTTTTGGTCGTCCGAGGTACACTGTTAAAAAATTGATCACTATGTGGCTTTATGGCTTAAATTACACAAAACTTGAAGATCTCCTTAAACCTTAGTTTAAAGCATGATAGTCCTTGAATACATTGAAACACATACATGTACACCTTCACACACACG
>JACEII010000015.1:7132384-7189368 GCA_014332785.1 Antheraea mylitta
GAAACACATACATGTACACCTTCACACACACGTCCTTGAATACATTGTAACACAGACATGTACACCTTCACACATACGCATCCTGCACGCACACACCCACACACAAACACACACACACACAGTCACACATATTAGTGCATAAGTGCTTTTAAATTGTACTTGTACATTTATTCAAACGGTGGGCGTTGACATCTGTGATACAGTTGAACACTAGTACAGATGTCAACGATAATTACTATTGATCCGATGATAAACTATTGTACTTAATAAAGTGGTTACTGATTTAAATTCAATGTAATAGAGTAAGTACCTTTGTCATCTGCTTTGTTACAATAAATGTTATTATTATTATTATTTGATGTTTTGACTATCTTAGACAAAATGATCATTAGATGAGACTGTGATCAAATGCTAAAACCTATAAAGTATTAAAAAAGTATACACGACTCAGTTCATCACCGATCCTAACACGGTTGCTGACGATTGGAGTCATGCAAATCCGAACCAATATCACCAATCCGAGCGTGACAGTTCACTTTTGATTAATGCTCAATATGTCTAAAAAAATTTTTACTTGAAAAATTGTTGGATGCAATCTTTATAAATCGCGAGTCCCAAAAATATATAAAGTTATCAGAATACTTTAAGGCTGGTAACACAAACGCGTGCCGTTGAAGATCTGTTTCGAAAACACAACACGTGCCTGATATTTGTAGACGTTTAGCAGTTTCGATATATTTTATGATAAAATATTTTGATTTCAGCGTTTCTGCAACGGAGTCGAAAATGTGTCGCAAAAAGTGCTTCTCTCGAAACACCTAGTGATAAATCTTCCGGCACTGCATTTATGAGGGTCAATCTTTATCTTAAGTCCAGCGTCACTTGTACTTTATGATGCAATTTAATCAGTTTCTGGTCTTCTGTCTTCCATTTTCTTCGCAATTATATGAATCTGTTTGTTACGCTTTAACTTATTAACCGAACATCATACAATTGTATACATGTAGGAGTTTTCAATTATGCAACTATTATTACACAAAACAAACTGTATTCTTAAACTTAAAAAAACACTTTAACGTTTTAGATAGATAGTCTTAGCTCTGTGTCGTCAACCCAGAAAGGAAGTGTATGGGTTAGTCATGCCATCTGTAACAGATTGCGGAACTGATTATTCGTTTAGAAATGCAATCCCACATACGTGTAGTCGGAAGTACAAAAATGGAATAGGGTGCTTTTCATATACAAAAAAAAAACGAGGCTGTGTGACTGAATGACTGTTTCCTCATTAAATTTTAAAGTCACTTATAGTTCGAATTACACTATTTAAATTTCGTAATTAGTTTGTTGAAATTATTAACTTCAGTCTGGTTTTCCCATGTATAAATAATCCGAACAATATTTGTATACATTATTATATAGTTTATTACGTAATCAAGCATTTTTTTTTATATATCATAGGTGGCAAATGAACTGGTGGGTCACGTGATGTTAAGTGATCACCACCGTCCATAGACACTAGCGACATCAGGGACGTCGCAAGTGCGTTGCCAGCCTGTATATGGGAGAAGGGGGAAGGGAAGGAAAGGGAAAGAGGAAGGGAAGTGGGCCTCCGGCTCTCTCACTGACCGAACGAAACACAACAATGCAAGCACTGTTATTTCGCGTGGGCTTTCTGTGAGAAACCAAAAATAGCTTCAGCGAGGCTCTACCACCTACATAATAAGGCTGCACAATTTTAATATAATTAAATGTACACAGGCCACTATACTACACGTCGCTAGTCTGACGTAGGCCGCGCAAGTGCAATACGGTCACGCTTAAGCATGTCATGATGCAAAATGAAATGCGATAAAAAGGTTTCACTTCAAAAAAGAGATCTAATTTATACTCTCTGCTTATCACTATTTATTATATGTAAAACAAAGACCTCCATCGCTTGTGTGTGTTTTTTTTGTAATAAACTCAAAAGAAACTATGCGGATTTTCATGCTGTTTCCATTTCTAGATAGGGTGATTCACGAGAAAGGTTTAGGTATATAATATTTCAAGACTTTATGAAAATTTGTTGAAATAGAGCGATAACTGTTGGAAGTGTCGATAAAAGTCAAGCCGGCTGGGAGCTTTCGTCGAAAACATTGCCTAGTCCCTTTGAGATATAAAAAAAATGGTCATAATAAACGACGCAGACAAAGTCACGGAAATTAGCTAGTTTCATATAAGTTACATGGTGATGACACAGGAATATATGAACGGTAACTAGAGACAACATTACCTGTCGCTCGTTTTTATAGAATCCCCCAGTAGCCGTGTTACCCGGCTTATGATTTACTAGGCACCTGGGAAATTACACTCTCAATGTAAACGCAAAAATTGAATACTCAAGCGATATCTTACCGTTCCTGCGGTAAATATTAACGTCATATCTATTTGAAATATTAAATATCACAAACTACCTAGTAGTCAGGGCTTTGCTCCCGTTATCGTAGATTTGATTGGCATGGAAGTCAAATGAACTATACCATTATGATACAAAACTGTATAAACATAGCTTTGATCTATACCTCTATAACACTATATTTCTTCTGGATAATGAATGTGGAGGGAAGGGTGAGAGGGAGAGGAAAGGAGGAAGAGAGGTGGGCATCCGGCGCTCTCACTCACTGAACGAAACGTAACAATGTAAGCACTGTTACTACACGTCGGTTTTCTGTGTGACGGTGGTACTACCCCGGGCGAGCTGACCCATTTATTCTGAAACCAATAATATCATCAGCGTGGCTCTACCACCCACAAAATGGTATAGTATTACAGTTACACGAAACTAATACATAGTGTCTACAACGAATGGTTGTTGAAGATCAATCACCACTTATCCAGTACAAAAGGTATCTTGAACACGGACAAGGGAAAAAGTTATCCCAACAAAAACAAGAGTGCTGCAGTCACTGTGATACCCATTCCAAATCTGAGTGACCCTCATGGAAAGACGGAGCAAGTCCCACCTGTAAAAATTACGTTAACGCAAAAATTGAAAAAAAAAAACAGATCACAATGCATTTGATCAATCATGCATAAGAAAAAAAGGGGACGCTATTGTTCGAACAAGTGTAGCATATTGATAACCAGCAAAATATATAAAAATGATCAACAACATCAACAAAACAGGAAATACATAAAAAGGCAAAACTAATTATGAATGACAATATTGAGACTCGTAGACGATAGAAAAATATATCGACATTTAAAAAAACATACAAATAAACAACAATAATATACCAGACAAATAGACAAACGGAATAAAATAAAAGAATATATAAAATATGAAAAAAAGTACATTAAAAAACCAAAATGAAAATAAACCACTGACTAAAATAACAATCATAAGGAAAATAATATTTAAAAAACCAAAAATGATAAATGAAAAATTGAATAAAAAGTTATACGAGATACAAAAGAATATTACATAAGAACTGCGCAGGAAAAAAATATGGTGTCATCTATACTAATATTATAAAGAGGTAAAGTTTGTGAGTTTGTGACGTTGAAGGGGTAATCTCAGGAACTACTAGTCCGATTTGAATAATTCTTTCAATGTTATATAGCTCATTCATCGAGAATGGTTATAGGCTTATATTATCACGCTAAGATCATTTTTAGCAGAGCACAGAAAAAAAATGTTTCAAAATCGAGGTTTTTTTCTTCTTGAGAGATTCCGCTGCATGTTAGAAATAAAGAATCGCGAGCAGAGGCTAGTGTAATATAAAATGATCGTGTAGGAAGTTATTCCATTTCGTTGTATCACAGAAGACAAAGCCGTACAATAGAAACGGATGCATCCTACGGATACCAATAACATCGTTTCAAACGTATAACTTTTATTAGTTCCTTATACTTTGTGATGTTAGCATTTTATTGCTGTGCGATAGTGAACTCTTTGTACTTTCATTTCTTTGAAAATAAAATAGATGTTAGCAATGGAAGCATGACTTTTTAAAATACCCACGTCATTTCAATAATAGAGATCATTTGGAGGTTCTATGAAACCAATATTTTATTTATATAAATGTTGAGCTTTTGTCTGGATTTTGGAATGTCATTTAGTGGTTTTTACAGTTTATTCGTAATTTTGTGTTATCTGGATCTATTCTTAGTATTGGTGAAGTTTTACGAAATATAGTTTTGTTATTGTGTACGAGTGAATTGGGTGGAAAACAATACCATGGAGCATAAATTCTGACTAGCCACACAAACTCCTCTGGAAAGTTCTAATAAGAGGGCCAACTTCTTGTTAGAACATGGAAATCACCGCAAGAAACTTGTAATATCTAGCCTGCTCGACAATGACAGTAATAATCTACTAGAAAAGCGGTTGCTAAAAATAAAATAAATAGTGCTAAGTTCTAAAATAAGGTCCCAAAGTGCATTATCGAATTACCAAACACTAAGTTCAAATACCATGCCTGAAGGGGCTAGTGGGACCGTGTAAATAGGCCCCACCAGGAATATGCGGTAAAAAATGAATGAATGCGAAAGAGCGGTTGGTGGCCTTGCCTATAAATAAATACAATAACAACAACCCCAAATAAAAAGCGTGGACTAACCTGCAACTCAGCACCCCGTACGGAGCAGCGGCGTCCAAGGCGCAAACTTGGTGTATGCGGGTCCTTTTAGAGATCAAATTTCTCTTCAAGAGCGGGCGGCACAAAGGGCTTCAATGCGTTCACATAAAATTAAGCGGTGCAATAGTGTGGCGGCGCGGCGTACAAGAAGATAGAATGATATAGAATAAGAATGGGTCAATTTTGATTTGTTCTTTTTCTCATTTTTAAATTTTCTTGTCTTTTCGTCACATTGACGTTCAAAAAGTTCTTCCCTAATGCGCCTGCATACTCCGTACTAGATCAATGAGATGAAGGTCAGAAACACATCTCACTATCTGGAGCGCAGCTATTAAATTTATTTATAAGGGGCCAACCAATGCATTTTAAAAGGTTACTATCATAAGGTGAACATAACGTGATTGATTACGATATCTAGAAATAGATCTACTAGAATAGGATGTTGTATAACTGTAATAAAAACATATATAATTTGTATAAAAATGTATATAAAAAAGGCCAACCGATTATTTTGCTAGTTCTTCTGGACCGGTAAGTCCGCCAATTTCCCATACCGCTGAACCAGCACATCTTCATACAATAAATATTAACCAATTTACAAAAAATCACATACTTAAACCTTCCTCGTGAATTACTCTATTTACTAATGTAAACCGCATGAATATCAGCTCACTAGTTCTTGAGTTAATCGGGAACAGACAGACGTGATGAGGGACTTTGTTCCATAATATGTGATGACATAGATTATCCACAAGCTAAAGATGAGTTATTAAGGATGGTTTATGCAAAATAAACTGAATAAATTAATTAATATAATCATTGAATTGTACCCAAACTGCTGACACAACTTTATATTAAACCACAAATGCGCTAAAGAAATTATTATAAATTCCCCAAGGGGCGTCCGGGAGATATAAATTCGCTCAAGCCGGGAAATGTCTGATGAGATATCACCATGAAATTAAAATGTAACGAAATAAATCAGAGTGGAGTGCCTTCAGGTTTGCGCGGGAACGAAATCACCGTATCTCGTTAACTTATATGATAACCTATATTTCATAAGGGCTGTATAAATTGTTGTGTTTAGTTGATTTTCATTTTTTACGTGATAGCGATAAAATCGATGAGCGCCGGCTGCACGCACGAGAAGCATGACTCATTGTCACGTTTCGCCTGAGCCGAGCGTGCAAGCGAGACCGCGGAACAAGCGATAGAGAGGCACAATCGGATTAAGCGTTTGACCTGTGACTCATCTATCTTTCTTCCACTCCATCGGCCGATGCGTCCGAGTCGCTATCACGTAAAATTATCGTCCGTAAACCAACTTTAAAGACAACCAATTTTTTTAATAGTTTCATGTAGCTAGTGTATGATACCAAGTAAGGCTGGCTTTGCTACGAACCTTCAAAATACCTTGCACTTTAAACACGTCTTGATTTTAGTATTGGTATACCCAAAGTTAGTAAAAGGTTTGGAATCGCCTTACCACCGTGCTATGGTTTCATCATGATCTTTTTCTTCACCGGAAGCTCTGACTTCATTACATGGATTCGAACCTACGTCCATCGACGCTGTGTTCAAACAAGCTATCAACTAAACTACCATCGCTACAAAAATGTACTGTGTCAAACAATTAATTGAATGTTTCTAAATCATTTTATCTCCTTAAGTGTTATTCTTCTGTGTATTTATATTACTAATAGCGGGCCCAGCGGACGTTGTTCTCCCTTGATAATATAAAAATCCTAAAGTTCATCTGCAGTGCCACCTATCGCGTCCAATTGTGAACCTAAACCATTTTTGAATTCACCATGAACACTCACAAACCATTTCATAGTTAAGGAAGAGGTCAGTTACTCGCTTACTCGTTACCTGTTCATTACTTTTGAGTAGTACTAATACGTAGCGGAAGCTCTGTAGTCCGGTGAAGCTGTTAAGACCTTGCCGGGTCAATAGCGTAGTCATTTAAAAAAAAAAGTAGCGGAAGCCCTCAAAAGGAAAAACTACACCTCGATTTAGAAACATTTGTCATTGGTGCTACACTCGGTTGGCAGTGATACGTGGTTATACAAACAAACAGAAAGACAAACATTTTTAAAAATGATTGAAATATATTTTATTCCCTATTTCTATATACCTGAAACAGACACGCTGGATTTACATTATTATTATATGTATAGATATCGTATGTAAGCTGAATATTTTCAAGAGTATATTTTTGTTTCTTCATTTGCTAAGTAATTTAAAAATATACTTACTCTTACGCCATATTCTTTTAATATCCTTTAATTGGGTCTAATAATATGGGGAATTAGAGTTGTTTTTGCCCAGTTCTTGAGAAATATGAAGTTGATACCAAGACAATGTTTGTGGGAAAGCGTTTAACCGCCAACGCTAATGGCTAAGTATCACAACACCTTAATGGATGAGCTTGTTAGTGGAGTCAACAAGGGTTATGTATGTGATCGATTAACTTATAGTGCTTTTTCAGGTTAACTTTGGGTTTAAAGGTCTCTATAACACCTTATACTGCACAATTAATAATGTTATATAGCGTGTGACTAGAATCTCAACAGAGGTGAATTAACATTAAGGTCTTACATGGCAAATAAACTAAACATGGAAGGAAATTGAATCTCAACTACAGCTATCGGAACACACCAATAGGTATTTGGTGCGAGATTTTCAACTGCAGCATTCCTCCGAACAATTAAACTCCTCATTTTATACGAATACAAAGCCATATAACTACATAATCATTACATGATAATTGATTCATCTTCGATATCACTGACGTTCATAACGTCATGGCCAAAATTGAATAAAGAGTATTTTCATCTGATTTGATATGATATGATAAATGCTTGCGATGCCTTTTGCTATCTGAGGGATATTGTCAAGACTGTCTTGACCCCTATAAGTTGATGACTATAATGCAATTGGTAAAAAATCTACAAGTATTTTTCAAAATACAATATTAGCTCTAAGCAATACAGATGGTTTACAGTATTCATAAAATTAGTTTGAAATACTTACCGCCAGTACTCGTTGCGTATGAAAACGCAGTTTGTAATTATGCTAAGAGACGAACGAACATAAACATGATCAATCAGTTTATTAATAACTATCCCCTACTCTGCCATGTTATTAATATGATATGCAATACGAGAAAAAATTATGTAGGTTGTAGCAATGCATAATTGATTTGAGTATACCTATAATTAATTACAAAAAAAAAATGTGATAGTAAAACCGTAACGAAAAGTGCACGGAATAAAACAGTTCAATAAGACGTGCGCAGGCGCGACAGTCGTATACACAAACGAGTAGTGTATAATACCTTTCTCTTTTTTTGTAATTATTTCTATTTCTATGTAATTTTATGTTGTCAAACAAAAATAAAGAGACATATTTTGTTATTTTAATTGATAATTTGAATTACGATTACATAAAATTGAGCACGATTTTTTTTTTGCAAATAGTGTCGATTCTGCATTAGCCGAAGGAACTTCGTTCCTACCTGGTGTCCCACGACACCACATTCTTTTTTTTATTTATAAAATATATCAGCGAGTATATATATGATTGTTTATAAAAAATGTGTCTGAATGTTTAATTGCATTTAAAAGTTACTGAAAAAAATGTTTCTAAACTTATTATTGATTAATCATAAATCAAAATGCCTATTAAAAATACAACGTTAACCCGCTACCAAATGTCCTAAATTCTGTCTATTGATATATTGATAATTTCTGTAGGTGGTAGAGCCACGCTGAAGCTATTACTGGTTACAGCATGAATGGGTCGGCTCGTTTGGGCTAATACTGCCCTCTCACATAAAACCGACGTGAAATAACAGTGCTTGCATTGTAGCGTTTCGTTCGGTCAGTGAGAGTGCCGGAGGCCCACCTCTCTTGCCCTTTCCTTCTTTCCCTTCCCTTACCCTCCCCCATATACAGGTTGGAGACGCACTTGCAAATCCCCTGGTGTTGCTAGTGTCTATAGACAGTGGTGGTCACTAAACATCACGTGACCCACCTGTCGTTTGCCTCTTATGATACAAAAAAAAATATATTCATATATTAAAGAATCAGGTACTCTAAAATTCTTGTTCTTCCAACGTTGCCGGCTCTTGTACTAAGGTGTCGCAAAAAAGTCTAGTTACATTAAATACAAATTTTTATTTTTCGTTATCCTGGAGAACCCCTTGCGTTTTATGGGAAAAAAACTATCCCGGATGTAGCCTTGTAATATTAGTTATCACTGTGTTAAGTTTCGTTAAAATTGGTTCAGTACTTTCAGAGTAATACGGATTTAGATTCTAGACTTTAATCCCTTATCCTGGAGAACCCTTTGCGTTTTATGGGACAAAAAGTATATTTGATGTAATCTCGTAATATTAGTTATCACTATGTCAAGTTTCGTCAAGATAGGTTCAGTACTTTCAGAGTGATGCGTGTGCATAGGGACAGACAGACAGACAGACAAAAATTGTAAAAAGATTATTTTTGGCTTCTATATCGATAACATAGTCTACCCTGATTAAAATTTTCAAAAAATATTTAATGTACAGATTTCGACTTGTTACAGTTTTATTATAGTATAGATAGATATATACATATATATAAATTCAACGTCTGTGGATTTTTTTTTTTAATATGCTCTCTGTGACCATGTACGTTTCAAGGTAACAGAATTTCCTGCCGCTGTAAGTTAATTTCAATTACCATATAGAACTTCAAGTACACGCTTAAAACAATAATGCTAAATACTGGTGGTAATTACGATCCGGTGAAGCGAGTTAACAAAATTTCTAAACAACTTACGTAATCATAGATGTGTGTTTGAAATTCGACCGAAATAAACTATAAATTAACAGGGTATACTCGAATGGTCGAGCTTAATTTGCGATATATTCATCTGAACTGACCTGAAATTAAATCGCCCGTAATTCCGTGTCCGGTTTCCTTGCGCTAAACAACCTCTGTATGATCATTATTACTGTAGTTTATTTGGTGAAGTAGTGAAACAGTTCTTGGTAAATCGGATCTCGGATAATCGTCGGAGCTACGATTTAGTTTCGCCAAATGTAACTGAAATAGGAAAATTTTACAGAATGCATTATCACACAGTGTAGCGGTATGCTTATGATTGACGCATTATGAGACCAACTGATATATATACGTGAAATAAATGGAATGGCAGGATCGACATTCAAAAGAGCTGTCTGTGACCACCATACTCGTAGCGAGTATTCTATCAAAGTGAGTTTTTTTTTTATGTATAACATTTTGTAACCAACGAATAACGATATATTCCAATTTATTATTGTTTTTGGATTGATTTAATTAGAACTACCATCAAGCACAATTTCGTCACTATGTTTAAAACCCTATACTCACTATTATGTAAATCTTTGAACTCATTATTGTGTTAAACTCTGAACTCACTATTATGTAAAATTCTGAACTCACCACTACGTTGAACTCTAAACTCACTATTATGCAAAACTATAAACTCAATATTGTCTAAAACTCTAAACTCACTATTGTGTAAAAGTCTAAAATCACTATTATGTAAAGCTCTGAACTCACTGTTATGTAAAACTATAAACTCAATATTCTCTAAAACTCCAAACTCACTATTATGTAAAACTCTGAACTCACTATTACGTGCAACTCTTAACTCAGCATTATGTATAGCTCTAAACTAGCAATTATGTAAAAATAACTTTATAAAGTAACGACTTCTATTGTAATTGCAACTGTGATGGTTAACATATTCGTGCACCGTCGATCGTCGACCGTCCTCGATCGATATAGTTTCTAATTCTTACGAATGATCCAAAGGTCACGATGAAGGAAAACATCGTGGTGAAGCCATAGTAGCATAGTTGTAGATTTATTTCCAAGTCTGCCTGGCTTGCTACCATCAAGAAGTTGCACGTTTGTCACAAAACGCTTATACTGTTTCGGCGGCTGCACTTGAGAGACAGTTCCTCTAAGTTTAGCTTTTTTGCCATCTTGGATCAATCGTCATCACTATCAGGTTGTGGTCAAATACTAAGCATCTACAAAGTGTTAAAAAAAGAGTATTAGTTGAGCACATCATATTAGTATCTTGAGGGGCGCTGTAGTTTCGAACTCTATCATCAATCTATCATTTCAACTACCATTAATAAAAAGCATGTCTTATATAATTAATTTTCACTTGCTAAATCTATTACGTTTACCAAACACGAAAACGCCACTCGAAAGTCTAAATACGTAAAATTTACGACCCAAATAACACTCGAGGAGTGACTCAAAGAAATTGCACTTTCCAAAATAAGCTTACGGGCTGCAGCTGACAGCCTTGAGTGTGGGACGCTTGGCTTGAGTGCAATTGCGGCCGCAATTAATAGGTGCTTACTAAACTTTGTCGAATATCAAACGAAGAGCTGTGAATTTCATTTTACTATTTTAGAGATTAATTAATTTCTTCAAGCCTATGGAGTATTTTTGAATTAAATGTAATTAATGTATGTATTTTTTTTTACTTAGTAGGATATATGTACATATAAACTTGATTTTCACATTTATGAACTAAATAACCATATTTATAAATTATTAACTGCTACTCAGGTTTATTTATATAACTAGAACCTACTAAACTGTAGTAGGTGGCAGAGCCACGCTAAAGCTATTATTGGTTTCAGCATTAATGGGTCGGCTCGTCCAGGGCAGCACCACCCACTCACAGAAAACCAACGTGAAGTAACTGTGCTCGCATTGTTGCGTTTCGTTCGGTCAGTGAGAACGCCGGAGACTCATTCATGTCATCTTAATATCTCATTTGGAACTATTCTTCACACTTTGCGTGTTTATTAGTGTGAAAACTGAAAGGTATAAAAATAAATCTATATAAACAAATTGTATGTGTGACAGTAGAAGTAACGTTTATTATATAATGACCTTATGAAAAATGTATTTGCTTATTGAATTACGTATTGAACAAAATGCAAGTTTTATTTTTTAAGGTAATTTCTCAGATTTTTTTATGATACGTGTTAATATAAACCTGCTTTGTCAAATGAATGATTAATTATTAATGAAGTATCTTTATAAAGTAGTTGAGTATAAAAAATAGTTATTGAATTGCTACATTTCCACTATATTATGTCCTGCATTGTACGTTCGGTCGGTTTAGGAACAATCTAAGAGGCAAGGCAACATGCCTTTGATACGTTCCACTGGTAAACGATACGCCTCCGGGTTATGTACGCCTGGCTACAGAACAATGTGTCAATTGATGCTTTGAGCACAATGGCCTTATTGTCAGATAGATTACTCTTGAACCGTTAATAATTAATTTGGTCTACTAGAAAAGATTTAATTAAAAATCTTGTTGCCAATATTGGAGTATAGAATTATCGAGATACCGTCAATCATAAGTAAAAAAAAGCAGACGAAGAAGATAAACGTTCCACGCTGAAACTCGACTACAATACGTATGTTGAAAAATACTTTATAGTATACTGTTTATTTTTATTTGTTTGACCAACCAAACAAGAAAAAACAGTCCTTTACATAACACGTGTACGTACTGTGTGAGTGTACACGTGTGTTGTATGGTATGTACCATAAACTAGTGAACGTGGAGCCACTATGTTTCCACTAGCCACTAGGTAGTCCGTGGCAGGGTGTGCAGAAGCGAAGTTGACTACCCGACCACGGAGGCGTTATCGGTGGTTGACGGACGTGAGCACAAGCACATTTTATTTAAGTAGTTGAAAAGGGTTAACGTCGAAGTGATGGTCATCTATATATCCTCATTTCTCGGCAGTCAAGTACTAACACCGATTTGAGTTACGATCTAAAATAATTTCACACAAAAGCGTTAAACCTTTTGAAATAATATTCGGTGTTATATGAACGAAAGGCTCACAAAGCGGCAATTACCATTTCCAACACGTAACATTCGCCCGTCCAAAGTGTCGATAATGCAGATTGTTCAATGTTAAACCTGCGTACATACATTAAAATTGTAACTTCCTGTTTGCAGTGAGTTACACACACGCTAATTTGATTATCGAATTGCGGATGTTACAGAGTAAGTTAAAGTGACCGTAATTTGTAAGAATCCACATGGATTTTGTAATCTTTAAAAAAAGAGTACGACCGGACTCTTAGGGCGACTTGTACCAAAAGTCATTTAAAAATATTTAAAAACCGTTTAACTAAACATATTTAACGCTCTAAACATTTTTAATTTAAATGCGTTTAGCGTTGTCTTGTACCAAATGTTTAAATTTGCGATTTAGCGAAATGTGTTTTACGTGTCGGCATCGTAGTCAATGACGTTTCGTTTCACGCTTAAGGGCTACTTAAATCATGATTTGAATAAAACTTGTGTACAATATCAAAAATGTATGCGTAAACGTAACGTTTCTTATTTTACCGGCTTACACTTTTTGAAATCTTGCACTTTTCGCGCGCGCATATTTGTAAATGACGAACGTGTTATTTTACATACTTGCTGGGATTAATATTGTGATAACTGACATTGTGTTTTGTCAAGTTTAATAGAGTTTGTTCAGTTGAGTCTGTATATTATATTGTGTCTATAATTACTTTGAACACAATTTGAATATGCAAAACCAAATAAGTTCTGGACTTCGTTCACGTGCACCTAATTTTACACGAGACGAACAGGGGCTATTTACAAGAGTTATTAAACCATATATCTCGATAACAGAATCTTCGAAGAAATTACTTCTTTCAAATATTTGTCGCATAGGTCTGTTTAAAAATTCCATAAATTCTTCATCATCATCGGAGGATAAATCACAAAAACTCATATGTATTTCGGAAAAACGAATAATAAAATTATGTATGAAATGACACTCCTCGAATGATCACTAAACGCGTCTAGCCGCACTAAACAGCTCCCACAGAGCATTTAACTTTGATAGATCACTAAACGTATTTAGTGCCATACAATTGTTGGTACAAGACACTTGTTTGATTTAAATCAAAAATCGTGTTTAAATATAAGTTAAACACAATTAAGTCTTTTGGTACAAGCGGCCCTTAGCGGAATTTGGCAGACGTTCCCATGTACACACTGCCACGTTATAACAATTACTATGGTGTGCGTACGTGGGAATATATGTTTCATTCAATCTGAAACGCATTACCAGAAAAACATATAACAGTATATAGTTCCGAGGTGATATTGCTACGGTTTACTATAACGATATCTCGTATATTTGGACGTCATTTTTTAAGGACAGTAATTCTTTAGCTTACTTCACAGAGTTCGACTTGATACTTTTTTTCTACAGCGGGACTGAAAATATGTTCTATGATTAATTTCCATTATATACAGTTAATAACAGTAAAGATGTAATACACGTAGTGATGTAGTCTAGGTAATGATGATAGGGTGATGTTGAAGGTGATGTTGGATTTGGCCGAACATAAGGAAATGGTATTGCAAACAAACGGAATCAAATGGCTTTTTTTTTCTAGCGAAAGAACAGATTTATGGCTAACGTTTCCTTGCTCTTAGGCAGGTGGAATTTCTTTATGGTAACAATAAAAATCTCGCAAAAATCGCATGTAAGTGAACAAGCTGTTGTGTGTAATATTGCGGACTATGTGGATATATGAGATGTGGGCATTCGGATCAAACGGCTCGGCGAGAACCACTCGCTTGTTACATAGAACTTTAGTGAAACGATTCGAAATTCAATGTTTTCATCAAAGAGTCAAATGAAGGCAATTTATTTGTTACGTCTATCCTATTCCTATTTAATAATCAGATGTTATTTATATTATTACGAATAATTTAATGTTAAAATTTTATTTAAAATTTTACTATGTACTAGTATTTTCTAGTACTAGTACTTTTTTTATTAGTAGGTTATTAGTACTTTGTAAGTGGTAGAGCCACGCTGAAGCTATTATTGGTTTCAGCATGAATGGGTCGGCTCGTCTGGGGTAGGATCACCCTCTCACAGAAATTCGACGAGAAGTAACAGTGCTTGCATTTTTGCGTTTCGTTTGGTCAGTGTCAGCACTGGAGTCCCATCTCCCCTCCTCTCCCCAATCCTCTCCCCTCTCCCTTCCCCTCTACTCTAACCCCTCTCCCTTTCTTGACTTCTCTGGTGTTTCTAGTGTCTATGGACGGCGGTGATCGCTTAACAACAGGTGACCTGCATGTACGTTTGCCTCCTATATGATATAAAAAAAAATTATGACATCATCACGAGATTTCGTTTAGTACAAACTTTAAAAAAACTCAACTTACTTTTCGAAGTAATGCTAATCAATATAGTATTTCATTGCAATATACGGAACTATTCATCACTTCGATGTTTTTTTATGTTTAGTCAAAATAAATCGATATGTGCTCCAGCATACTATGCTCAACATTGTGTGGTTTTATGAAACCGAGACACAAGCGGAACTTGTTTTCTGGATCGTATGCATTTAACTGAACATTTTCAGAAAATTATTCGATTTAGAGTATTAAAATCGCGTTTTTAATCTTAATCTAATAGTTGGTAAATAGGAATGATAATGGGAAATCAATTAGAAGACTACGGAATACATACAATATAATAATTCAGATGATAGATTAGGGGTGTAAGGGGTGTCGAGTAACATCATAAGATTTGAGACACCCAAGCCAACCTCACCTGCACGTGGTGGCATCCTGCTGAATAACGAACGAGGCAATGGCGAAAGCGGGGTGGTAGGGTTTTACAGCCCGACTGGGTCGCAACCACCATGTATATGGCGAAAAAGCCAGTCATAGTGACTCGCTTCTGCGCGTCGCGTTTCGGGATCAGCCTGTGCATATCCAGTACCGGGTGACTTTCGTCATTATGGCCGGCATGACAGCGGCGACCGGCGATGGATAATATGTCTCTCGGTGGTTGCCGATGTTTTTGGATTGTACTATGCTTAACATCAGGCATAGTGCAGTCACTATGTCGTGCTTCGATAAAAAAAAGACGCATGTTAAAATCTGAACACTATATTCATTTAATCATTGATTATTTTAAATTGATCCTTAGTGGCCGCCACATAGGCGTTGACTGTTCGATCGAGTGCGTTTTATATTTCCCCTACGTCGCGACCGCGTGCTGGTCGTTATGCGACATGCGTTAGAAAGACGAAAAAAATTGAGACGACGGAAAAAGTTTCACTTTGAAATGTTTTATTGACCTATTCGACTACCTCCTGGAATTCTTTTAAGTAGGACAAAACAGATGTATTGTCCAAGATGTCGAACTTTGTAGTAGATACTTAATGTTAATGAAGGAATCAACGCTAAGACTTTGGAAAGACGGTTTCAAAGTGAATAGGAAATGCTTCCAGGAAAGTCTTATCGTTGTTCGCCATTAAATTTCACCCGCACCTTTCAAGGCTTCTGTGCAGTGAAATTCGTTTACGTAAGCCTCGCTGTCAGGGAATGCTGAATTTACAAATGATAAAGAATGGAATAGGTTTCTTACCTTTATTTTTCTTAGTTGTGTAGCTGCAAATTTAAACAATAGTAATAGTGGTATTACTTTTTTTTCTGACAACCAAGCTTCCAGATAATTACTGCCATTGTCAAGTAGGTAGTGGTATTACTAGTTTCTTGCAATTATTTCAAGGAACTAACAAGATGGTGACCTCCTTAATAGAACTTTCCAGTGAGTTTTTCTCGAGATGTGCCGTGCACCCTTGAGCTAGTTGTCAAATAAAATCGTCTGAGTGCCTTAAGCGCTCGCTTTAATAGCCCGGTGAAGCTGTTAATCAAACTGTGAAGCCTGAATTTAATAAGGTAAATAAAATGAAAACTTTATATTATTATTGTAATTTATAGTTCGGTGAAGCTGTTAAGACCTTGCTAAGTCAATAGCGTAGTCAGATCCGAAAAAAAATTTGTAATAACTCTACAGCTTATGCAAGATAGTATATGATTATGCTTAAAGTGATCTTGATTTTATATTCTACATTATTTATATGTAACTAAATCGGTATTGTCCTCATTTTTTATCTAAACATTAGTACATCAGTGTGGATTAACTGTCAGTAATCTGCTGTTTTCACGAAGCTTTGTTATATTCATCATCATCATCAAACTGCAAGAGGCCCAATACAGAGCTATTAGCCTCTTCCCGAAGGAAGGTACGGGTATAATCACCACAACAGCGCAGAACGTATTGGCGATCTCAAACTCTGAGATACATACAGTTCTATGTTTTCCACATACAGGAGTATTACAAGAACATTTCTCACGTTCAGGATTTCTCATGATGTTTTCTTTCACCGTCAGCCGATAGTGTTAGTAATTTAAAATTGATATTCCACTGGTCAAACCACTACATTTTCTAATACGACTTTAGTCATAATTAGCCTCTGCACGCGACTTCGTTTGCGTGGAATAGTTACTTTGAGCTAACACCCGATTTTTAAACATTCTTCATTGGTGCTTCGCTACTAATGGTCTTAGCGTGATGATATGTAGCCTATAACCATTCTCGATAAATGAGGTATATAACATTGAAATAATTTTTCAAATCGGACCAGTAGTTCCTGAGATTACCCCCTACAACGCCACAACGTCACAAACTGACAAACTTTACCTCTTTATAATATGAGTATAGATGGCATCAAGAAATAATGTTTATTGTTGTTTTTGAATGTCCACTACGTTTTTATACAACTCTAATAATACGAATAATAGTAGTAGTAATTGAAGTATTCAACGAATCTCATTTCGGTTATGCAAATATTACACGCAAAAGAAAGTCATTCGATGAATATTTACAAAGGTACCTATTCCGTCAGAAATATTCATATAGCATTTTTGTACCCATTCGAGTAGCTCATCATAATAATATGAGGGGCAGGTAGATGATATAAATCAGGACCCGGCTTACTCGAACGACGGTTCGGACGAATCATTGTTGACCTCGACACGGAGCGCTATCGATAAGGAGATTCAAGACATTGTTATATGGCTGAGACATAACGTTAAGTTTTTGACTGAAGCCGAATTTTCGATAAAAACTTATTTGTGGTATGAATTTTGTTGGTTTAGTTGGTGGCGTAGATTCGAACTTTTGCAAGTGAACCAGAGCTTCTGGAAAAGAGAAACATTGTGATAAAATCATAGCATGGTGGTAGGGTTGATTCGCTTATATAGTTTATAAGTTCTTCTTCTTCTTCGATTATAACTTTGCTTCTCTAGCTAACACTCTGTATATGTACTATTAGGTGGTAGAGCCACGCTGAAGCTATTATTGGTACGAATGGGTCGGCTCGGGGTAGTACCACCCTCTCACAGAAAACCGATGTGAAGTAACACAGTGCTTGCATTATTGTGTTCCATTCGTTCAGTGAGAGTGTCGGAAGCCCACCTTTCCTCTCTCTCTCCTCCATCCCTTCCTCCCTCTCTAACCATTCCTCATCCTCAACCACAGGCTGGCAATGGTTTTGCAACTCCCCTGGTGTTGCTAGTGTCTATGGACGGCGGTGATCACGTGAGCCACCCATTCGTTTGCCTCAAATGATATAAAAAAAACCCTCGAGTTGAAAATCTATCGCCAAGCATCTGTTGGTGTGATCTGCACTTGAAAGTCCTCTCTAGGTTTAACGTGTTTACTATCCTAGACCACGTCATTATTTAATACCAGATGATATTGTGATATTGTTTAAAAATGAATTGCGGATTACATTACATGGAAATGTATTTTATTAGATAGAATGCTACGTATATATGCGTTTATTGGTAACTACAATTTCTTGATTATAAGACTGCATCTATAGATATTTTACTCTTAAAATATGTATTTATTTTAGCAATACTCGTACATATGTATATAAGACAGTTCTTAGAGATGTTTGAGGAATTATAATTAAACTACTAATTGCATTCTTCTGTAATCAAATTATTTTTATTTTAATACCACACACTATATTAAACAATATTACAATTTGAATTAAATTTAATATTTTACCTGTAATCAAAGAAACGACATTTAAAGTGAATTGTTTAACTATCAGTTCCTTTATTCACACAAATCTAAATTTTACACTATCATTCTTAATCACCGTTACTTGTCAAAAACTCATATACTACTTTCACAAGAGCGTTAGTATTATGATGCTAAAGCGACATCTATTAAATACGAGGTGTACAATTTTTTTTTTTCCTTTTTGTTTTAGCCTGCAGACTCTTGGTCCGCACCTTTTTTTTGCTTAGATGTAATTTTTTTTTTTTTTTACGTAAAAATCGTATCCGTGAGCATATATATGTATATATATATATTATTATTAGTAATTTATTAAATATTCACTGTTTAATTATTATTAACTTTTTTTTAATGGTTTAATGATGTTATTGTTTTTATAACGCTTGCATTTCCATTCTTTATGGCCATTTTTAGGTTGTAATCCACTAGAGGTGTACAAATTAAAGAAATAGTTTCTTTACATGTATTTAAGGTTATGAGTGTTTTTAATATAAATAAATATATGTAAAAGGCAGATGTTTTGCTATTAAAACACATCGTAAATATTGACTAAGTTTAAGCACTCTTATTACACGCACAATAATATGCTTATTAATATGATAAATTCAATATATGAGCTTGTAACGTATTCACGCGTTAATAACTCAACCGATATTAATGAAATTTGATTACATGCCAATAGTATAAAAAAATTTGGGTACCTGGGAAGCAAAAAACAAAGAACTATATTCAGAAGGTATACTATATCTACATTAGCTCGAAAGAAGCCACAAGCAAAAGCTAGTTATTAATAAATAAAACGTATTTAATAACGTATATAGGAATATAGTTGTATTTCTCAATCGTCACAAGTTTTGTCATCTACTGCAACCAATATACAAATGGGCACCATAATTGTTCGATTTACTTCACCAATTTGCTTATTCATTCAAACAAATTGTTATATAGTCTTTACTGCTGTTAAATATGAAATTTATAACGAGATTCATTTTATCATTCGACATTAAATATCGCACTAATGAGATGAATAGGATAATTACAGGCAAACAAACTAAATACCTTTCGGCATTTAACTCGATGTCCCAACATTATATTTTTATAGCTCTTTATAAGATTCATCCACTTCTTTTCTCAGGATTTTTTCGCGGAATTATATGAAATTGTTATTCTAATATTCCATCCTTAGATCGCAATTTAGTAAGTAGGATTTATTCGAAGCTTAATATCTCATAGATGAATTCGTTTCCTTCCCTTCAACTTATATTTGTGATCGGTTTAGTTTAAGAAGGATCTTTAAAATTCATTTATTATGTGTTTTATAGATTTACAAACGGCTTTAACAATGTATTAGTATATTATAAAATATTTATTACATTATAAAATAAAATAACGTAATGTAAAAAATCGGTTTCTAACAAAATCATGTCAATGTAATTAAGTCCAATCACTTATCTAATTTCTCGTACTTAAGTCGTGTCGTCATTAAAATTTCAATAACTTTTGATAGAGTAGACTGATTTTAATTAAATAAAGACTAAATATTACTCTAGAATATGCTACATAATTTTGTGAGGTGTGATGTGCGCAGACCACAATAACTACGCAAGCACACACTAACTCTTCGTTAGATGTCGGGAACAAACAAAAACAACAGAATGCAGCAATTACAGGAAGCCATGCATGGATTGGTTAAAGAACCAACCCCTGTGATTGGTGCAGCGAACGCAAGCGATATGAGCTTCGCGAGAATAGATCGGACATTGACGATGTTCGCACATGAGGTTTTATTGTGAACACAATATTATAGCAGTGATGCGTGTCTATTTAAATGTATAATATTACTTATATCTAAATACGTGAACAATTTTATTCACAGAAATCTAAAAAGTACAAGCACGTTTGATTTACATTATTATTATATGTATCAATCATAACGAGGACTCGTTAAGATGGTTTAAAACTAACCGCGTCGAGAATAATTAAAATTTTCAAAGACCAAACGCCAATGAAACCGTGCGATACAACTAATATTGCATATTTATAATCTACTAGCCTCTGTCCGCGATTTCGTTCACGTAGTTATAGTTCCTTTGGACAAACACTAACACACAGCGAAAACTCTCAAGAGGAAAAAACTCAATTTTTAAACATTCTTCATTGGTGCTGCGCTCCTATTGATCTTAGCGTGATGATATACAGCCTATAACCATCCTCGATAAATTAGCTATATGACATTGAAAAAAAAAATTTAAATCGGACCAGTAGTTCCTGAGATTACCCCCTACAACGTCACAAACTTTACCTCTTTATAATATTAGTATAGATGAGAATTCATCTCACATTTGCCTGAATGCTATTCTAATATTGTGATATATATAAAAACCTAAAAATTGTTGATCTAAATCAATAATTCGTTCCGATCACTCACACTAATGTTTACCAAGTGTTAAGATTAAAAGGAACCTTCTAGACCTTTTCGCTCTTCACGTGTCCTTTATTCGTCGCTGCGTACAAAATTATACCTATTTCGACTCACCGGATTAAGGTAATTTAGAGATGTGAAACATTCGCTTCGATTTTTACTATTACTCAACTTTAAAATGTATATCATTAGTCACCGATTTTTGAATGCATTCATTGTCTAATACATATAAATTCATTCTTACGAAAATGATTTTGATTTTTTATAGGCATTATGTATTTAAATCTCTTGAAATACTACAAATGCTAACAGATAAATTACTTTGGTTCGTACATAGTGATCCTTTAATCGACGGGCGATCTGACGCTAAAATATGTAGTTACGTAAATTCGTCAAATATCGTCAAATGTCATTTAGTGTTAACAATGTTGTCCAAAATATACACACTAATCCTAGAGGGGACTTTGAAGAGCAGTGCCGAGAACACACCAATAGATGTTTGGCAACGCGTACTTATCATAACTTAGACCTAACACGCGGACTTAAAAAAACCTCTACCACCATGCCATGAGATCATCATGATGTTTTTTCACCGGAAGCTGTGACTTAGTACCTAGGATTTGAACCTACATCCATTGACGCGGTGTCCAAACACGCTATCAACTAAGCCATCATCTGTTCGCTCCTTAATAATTTACAATATCCGTAATTCTGTCCATGACATCGTAAATACAGATCTTGTCGAAATATGAACACTGCATTGCCTACGCTTGTAAGCCTGGAGCAATAAGACTGTGACATGGTCCCATTTGACTGCGTGCAACACTTATTTATTGCATCTCTCTAACATCATTCTGTATATCTATAGTTGTTAATATGTGTTCTGTGTATATCAGTCAAATATTTATTTCTTTTCCTTCCGTATTTATTGAGAGCTCTCTTTATATATTGTTTTGTATTTTAACTACTAAAAAACTTTTAAAAAAATTAGTTTATCTCGGTTAAATTAGTCATTACTGTTCAGTTTATACAACAAGCGCAAAGGGCCTAGATAGTACACTGAAAATTGATTTATCTGTAAGTTAAAACACTTATCAAAATCACTTTAGCAGTTTCATAAATACGGCAAAAACAAACAACAGTTGCTTTAAAAGAAAATATAAAAATTGTACAGAAATATTAAACCACCTAAGCCTAGAAATTGAATTAGCGTACAGCTATCGTTATCAGAGTATACTATTGGAAGCTTGGCAAAAGAATTAAAAATGATAGTTATAGCTAAGCAAAGCTATGAGGTAAATAATCTATAGTCGTGGTAAATACTGTGACATAGTTATCATATTTTAAATAAAATTAAACTTTTAAAATTACACTTCGTGTCATCTACAAGATATCTATAACAATCGGTCCTTTTTTTTTCTTCATGGGGAAACCCCTAACCGATATCCATCCCACCGGGTAGCATGGATATACCCGAGTCACACGGACTAAAACCCCATGTTACTTTCTTGTAAGAAGTAAGGGTGTACCCTTTGGCCGGGGAGCAGGGATTGTCTAATCGACACTAATTCTGTTCCTTTTAAAGCTGTTGTCTTTTCCTAAGGGGACCTAAATGTGGCAAAGGGGTCAAGATGGTAGACTCCTCAAGGAGAGTGGCTGTTAAACTGCCTCTGATGAACTGTGGGAGTCGCATCGGCACAATGTACCTTCTCCACATAAATCTGTGCAGGTTAACTGCCCGGAGCAACGGACACGGACTATCCATCGCCCCCAGTCCCCAACTACGGCGGCCGGAGATCATAATAATATATAACAGTCGGTCCTACCATTTTCTATCAATAAACTAATTTAAAGCGCCATCTGTTCGACACTGATGAAACTTACAATTGATAACAATAATCAACATTGATAATCATCTAATTTGTACTTAAAAATATTGTGAGCATTGATCGAAATATAAATTATCTTATCTCTCAAGTGGAACCAACTTATACATAAATGTCTACATCCGTGAAGATCAATTGAGTAATTTGGAGTTCATCGTGGACAAACAACAAGACACTGGATTTTTACATATTTATGATGTTTCACACAGAGTTATTTTATCGTTAAATACCGATAACCGGTAAAAATGAAGCCACCCGTAAAACTCTAGCAACCTTTCGGAACCTTTCCAAGTGGACACTTCTTTGTCATTCATAAGTGAATTTACATAACCCCGTGTGATGGTTGCGTTTATCAAGTCTCGAATTACGTGACGTTTTAGAGGATTTTGTTTTCGATGTTTATGTAATAAGTTCTTGATATTACAGTTTGTTGTTAAAATCACATTACAACTTTAAAATAAATGTGTATTATTTGGATACAATTGATATTAGCTCTTGATATCTCAAATATTAAATGTAATAAATGAATCTCCATGAATACATTATAAATCTTAACATATTTTAGATATCGAATCAAATGAAATTAAATCAAAAACACTTTGTTCAATTTAGGACCCTACAAAAATCTAGTCATCGAGAATAACTGGCTAGAAGCCTGATTGACTTACAGTCCGGCAAATTGGTAATATGTTTTGGGACTTATAACAGAATTACTTAAAAAAACTGTCTTGTTACTGGCTTTACCGAAACTGAGACATGGGAAGATCTGTTTATTCTAGTATTTAAATCATGCTGGTCTTTTATAAAATCCAGCTTTTCAAACGTTTTGCTGACATACATTAGATTGTCGAAATAAATTTTAAAGTATTACATTAACTCTTGTTTAAGTAATTAACTGCATTGTTCTAGCAGTAAATCATTCTAGCAATCAATTCCAGAATATACATCTTAATACGCTTCTATATAAAAAGAGACAATAAATTCACCTGTCCAGTGTTAAAATTCAAAGCGGTCGGAAGATTCGAGAAAGATCCCACTTCCGACGAAACCGATCCCGTCCATTTGCGAGACAAGCAAAACGTCATCAAGGTACAAAGGATCTCATTTCACATGCGCACCCCCGTCCGGAAGCTCTTACAGTTTTTCAAAGGAATAAAGTGCCCCGGCTCTTTGTGGCGCGCGGCCTCTCAGCAAACTTGATTTATGGTGCAACAGTCCTCAAAGATTTGTCCCGGTGCACTCTTAAGATGGATGTTATAGATGAATAAAATCGTAAAAGGAAAGTGTAATCTAGTTTACTCTATATTTTAGATTGTATATTTTAACTTAATCAAAAGATTGCGGTATGCTATCAGGTTTAAATAAATTCTACTATTATACAACCATATGACATTTTCTAATACTTACCTCCTAATATTTAAAGCAACAATTGACATTTTTGCCCTATGCCATAAAAAACAAGCTTTAATCAGAGTTAATATGCTGCGATTAAATACATTGGCATGTAATATCACGTGTGTGTTTCTAATTGCAATCAGAAACTACCTTTAAAAATAGTTTTGTTACTAGATATGGAAATTATAGCTATCGTAATACAGCAGTGAAATTACATTTTTTCATCACTGCCATTGTAATAAATGAAAGTCTGTTATGTTTTAAGATCATGACTATGCCGTGGCTCAATTATTATTCAGCTGATACAGGTACTAACTATAGTGACCGACTTTTATTTGCTCCCTTGCTTAAAGATGACAGAGATTCTGAAATCAACATTTTTTCTAGGTTCAGGATCCACGATACTGAAGAAGACTGGTATATTTAACAAGCCTATGAATTCGAAACATCTATTTTTAAGAAACATTACGAAAATATTTATAACATATGAACTCGACCAATTTTTAGCTTAAAGATGATAGGGATTCCAAAGACCATATATTTGCTAGATCCTCGCTCCATATCAGAATATAAATATATGTAACAAGCCTGTAAATTCTAAAAATTTGTCATCAACATATATTCGGATACATTCCTGCTATATGAACACTGTAATATGAATGGTGTTGAATGCCACTGTTCGTATATACTTAATACACGTTTTCAAATACATGGACCAGAAAGTTCACAGTTTTTAATTGTAGGTACAGAAATTCGTATAATCAAGTCTAATTCGTGAATTTAAAACCTAGGTGGAGAGACTATACAATTCCGTAATTATCCGACTATTGCGAGTCATCGCAACTAAATAAAAAATATCAATCACCGCGCATTCTATTGCGAAAAACACCGATATCATTGTTTATCTTGCAGTAATCACAATATTATTATTATTTTTTATGTCATAGGAGGTAAACGAACAGATGGGTCACCTGATGTGAAGTGATCACCACCGTCCATAGACACTTGCAACACCAGGAGAGTGCAAGTGCGTTGCCAGCCTGTGTTTGGGAGGAGAGTGGGGGGGCAGGAAGGGAAGGAGGAAGGGGAAGGTAGGTGGTCCCCGGCTCTCTCACAGACCGAACGAAACGCAACAATGCAAGCATTGTTACTTCACGTCGGTTTTCTGTGAGAGGGTGGTGCTACCCGGGCGAGCCGACCCATTAGTGCTGAAAACAATAATAGCTTCAGCTTGGCTCTACCACTACTAAATATTAATTACTCATATTATAAATATTACTCAATAGCTTATTCATATCATATTATTGAACGTTTTGTGTATTATAGTAGTAAGTTTGGACAAATTAAGTCCCATGATTATATCGCGTGGCAATAAGTTTTTTCTCAAACCATTACTTTAAAATTCCTTTGGACTACAGCACGACTACTAACATTGCAGAAAAACGATTCCAAACGGTGTTCTTAGATGTAGTGTCTTATCCATTATAAAGTCTTGGTTGTTTACATAATTTGGTACTCTATACAAATTACAGTTCTCGTAACCATCAGAATTCAAGATTCTATAAATTAACAATTCAGAATAATTAAATTAAATTTAAATCATAAAGTAAACCACAACAATTCTGTTAATAAATTATCTATACTCCCTAACGGAATGTAAACAAATTTAATAAAACCATCCCCGTAACCAAAGCCACGGGCCTCATTAAACATGGAGTTATTTTAATTAAACAACTAACTAATATTGCGTTATTTTAGAAACCATTTAATCAAATACCTACATCCTAAAGCTTTATCTACACATTTTTCAACAGCATTACTCACTGACACATATGCGTCAGAATAAGATGGACATAGCAGACTTGGACGATACTGCATTCGAAAAGTGATTTAATCTACATGCATCTTACCACAGACATGATCCGAGTAAAGTCCACTTTCGAAAACAAGTCTCAATCCATATCAAATTCATTAGTCACACCCGTTTCAAGTCGGGATATCATCTATTTATGATAACCAAATAATAATTATCAAATAGAAACTATAACGACATGAGAATTAGTATTATTAGGGGATATTTTAGTTATTTGTGAGAATTGAAATTGGATTTTGAAGATATGCCAGGGAAGTCCTCAAAATAGAATAGAGAATGTACAGTGATTAAGGTATTGGTAGGTTTAGATAATGCAAGACTATGTACATTGCTATCTTACTTCGGTCAAAGGTATTTTGGTACAATTTTAGAGCTGATTTCTTTGAAGTTTGTATTATTTTTTATTTAAATTATTTCGTAATTGTACCACGATGGAAACAACTCAACCAAGCGAGAGATCTATGATCCAAGCTTGTCTACAACCATTTAGGCAGCTCGTTATAAATCAGGTAATCCTGAAAAGAATAGGACTCGAGAGAAAACTGAGCATACCACTATATTTTATGCTATACCTGGTGTATGGTATACGCAGTCCAGATGGCCACAATTCTCATGTCCTAATTGCCAATGCTAGCTTGAATATACATAAACCTCATCAATGATAGTACCATGCTGTAGATTTATCGCTATTTATTTCTTTCATGAAACCTGAAACTTATATTACAAACCAATTTTAGCATCAGTTGAGTGAATATTTATTTCTTTGAATTTATCATTATCAGAATATAGATATTAAATTATTCTAATCTCTGTATAAATTTGGTGTGTATGCATCCTATCGCAATGGCGTCGTAAATATAAGTATTAATGTGGTGGATACTGAAAGATTAAACTCGATATTTGGGCTAGAAAATAATAGTGTTTTGGTTTTTCGTAATGATATCTCTATAACATTAGTACTTTCACTACACTAAAATCTTTATAAACTTATATTTAGAGGCAGACTAAAGACTTTTGCATGTAATTAGGCAATTATATCTACTAAATTTTAAAATACTTTACTAGCTTCATGCTGGCTCATAATTATACTAAACTTCAAGTGATTACATGGCTAAAGATGGTAAAAGTTCTTCTGAAAAGTCTATTGAAACTGGACCTCAAATACATGAAGAACATCCAGGGAACTTTAACATGAGGATAGTCATTAAAATGATTATAGAAAATATCTTCCCACCGTGCTACGATTACATGACCATAGTTACCATCAAATGAGTTTAGGTTATCCTATTACCTATTCACTCACATCGTTTGGTACTTCATATTCATATAGATGAGTACATAGTTACCTTATTGACAATTAAAAAAAAAGTGATTCCCGAAGTAAGACAGTTTTTATGCAACCACAATTAAACGTAGTATTCTCATACTCTCTCGACCCGTGACTCGATTACCAAAACTAGTATCATAGTAAAGGCTGTATTCAATTTGCGTCGGCCGCTTTGTGTCTATTAAAACGATAATTTCGACCATAAATATGGCCTGTTCGGGCGCTCGGCTAATCGCAACGTCGGGTTCAGTTAGTTGCCGCTCTTAAATATTAACAACTACAGGATTTTCGGTCACAGGTTTGCTATAATTCTATTCAATTTAAAAGATTCTTGGTACCTTTAATTAAATGGTTGCAAAATTTGGAAGGAATATAACAAGTATTTAAATGTAAATTAATATTGCTAAAACATTTATGAATGTTAAAGCTATCATAGGTCTGAACATCACCGAAAATATACAAGGTATATCTACATTATATATTTTTCATTTGGTCCTTTATTTTTTTTTTCGAAATGACTACGCTATTGACCCAGCAGGGTCTTAATAGTTTCACCGGACTACTAAGGCGAGCGCTTAAGGCAATCAGCCGATTTTATTTTGGCAACCAGCTCAAGGGTGCACGGCACACCTCGGCTTGGCTGTTGCATGCAAAATCGCGACCTATCTTAGCTAACCTAGCTAACTATTCATATATGTATGAGTTGTTGAAACGTATATGTGTACCAAGCATACACGCCTCAACAACTCCTCCATATATATATTATCGGAAAATTGAGAGTTTTTCAGTTCGATAAGGGAAAAAAAAGTAAACCCTTCAACTTTCATGTGTAAGCGTGTAGGCATGCACGTGAGTTGGGGTGATCGTGTAGTGTTGTAGCGGTGATGTATATTTGTGTGTCACAGTATCGTGCAAGCAACGCACTCAAGGGCTCCCTACCGAGGGATCGAACCTAGGCTTCAGCCGCTGCCGTGGGAGACCTAATCGGGTATTAGGTCCTTTATCCTGCTCAGTTACTTATGTGATATAGAAGTTTTGAAGTATTAAAGAGAATAAATTTCATATTTTTTATATATTCCTATAAAACTGACGATCAGTTAAATGCGTGTCTTTGCCATGAATTATTTTTTTGGGATTTCCAAAGGATTGAACTAATGCCAATTCTTTTTCTTTTATTAGTAATTGATGGCTAGTTTCTTTAATATTACATGAAAAATGCAATACAGCTTAATAATAACTTTCATTTTTTGTTTTCTGAAAAGTGTAAACAAAATAATATAAAAATATCCATATTTATACATAAGATGTATCCAAATTTCAGATTAAAACTAGTTAAAGTATCTCACTCTCATCGTATGTACTCACTGGTTATTTTATTTTACACAATATACAATAAAATAAAAATAATATAGTGTCTTCTTAAAGAAATTATCTGCGATACTGTTCACGTTAAATACAAAATAACACGATATTGACTCAACGGTTATTACAATAATCTATCTGGTTATACCATGAAAGTTCTACGAAGATGTTCAGTTGTTCTTCTGCAATGATAAACCCGACACGAGTCCGGTCAAACAGAAGCTATTACCATTCTAAGCATATTTCACTGACAAATACATTTAGCGTGAATTACGAGCGGTCCCTCCCTATCTGATAGTCCTTCGACGTTATGTCTGTTAGGGAGGACATATGTATCATCATAATGCTTCATCCTTCAATCCCTCGGTTCTGAGAACAAAGGAGTATGTGCTTCTGGTCGATTACCTACTTAGAGTGTATTATAAATGTAATAATTTACATTATATGTTTTATAGTTATACATTTGAACGATTGTATTATATTAATTAATGTTTTTCTAGATGGATTTAACTATGACTATGAATTAAACATTGACATTGCTACTGTAAAGTTAATTATACTAGTTTTTTTTAATTAAAGCACGACAAAGTGACTGCACTATGCCTGATGGTAAGCATAGTACAATCCAAGAACAGTGGCGACCACCGCGAGACAGATCATCCATCGTCGGTCGCCGCTATCATGCCGGTCATAATGACGAAAGTCACTCGGTACTGGATATGCACAGGCTGATCCCGAAACGCGACGCGCAAAAGCGAGTCACTATGACGGGCTTTTTCGCCATGGTTGCGATCCAGTCGAGCTGTATAACCCTACCACCCCGTTATCGCCATTGCCTCGTTCGTTGATCAGCAGGGTGCACCACGTGCAGGTGAGGTTGGCTTGGGTGTCTCAAGTCTTAAGATGTTACTCGACACCCCTTACACCCCAAAAAGTTTAATTTGCGCATTCAATCCCTCATTCAATGTACGTTTATAAGACCATATTTTGATTCGTAAAATTTGTGAACCGAACACTGTAATCCGGAAATAAGCGAATTTTATTATTTTTGCTAATGATCATTACTATAAGAATATACTAAATTCGTTTTTTCTAATATTTGTGATAATATGAATAGAAGTTAATTTAGTAATAATATATGTTATAGTATGGTTATGTGTGAACTACAAACAAGTTGGAATTCGAAATAAGGTATATTTGTTAATTTTTTTAATAATTAGGAGTAAGCTATAATGTTGGAATTATCTAGACTCATTTAGATGTATTTTTGGATGAAACTAGATTGTGTGTTATAAATATGGTATAGGTAACTCGATTACCACGTATAAAACGATTGAACACGTAATGTAAAAGTTAGTTGATATTGATAGGAACGAATAAGCAATTTAATAAAAAGTGATCTGATTAACACAACATAAGAAGGTATTTTACTCGTTCTGACCTATGCCAACAGTATACTGTAAGAATTTGTTTCAATATGAAACAAGAAGAAATAGTAATTAATATAAATAATCTATCTTACTTTTTTATATATCATAGGAGGCAAATGAAGAAGTGGGTCACCTGGTGTTAAGTGATCGTAAACGTCCATAGACATCAATCAGTAACAGCAGAGGAGTCGCAAGTGCATTGCCAGCCGGTGTTGGTGAAGAATGGAGGAGGAGGAGGATTGGGGAGGGAGGTAAAAGAGAGGAGTGTGAGTCTTCGGCGCTCTCACTGACCAAACTAACTAACACATCGGTTTTCTGTGAGATGGTGGTACTACCTCGGGCGAGCCGACCTATTCATTCTGAAACCAGTTATACCTTCGGCATGGCTCCATCACCTACAAAAAGCTTACTTACTACGCTAGGCTGAGTGTACGTTCCGCATCTAGTCAGAGGATCAAAGTAAAAAAATTCATAAGGTTTTGCGGGGTGGTAGGGTTTTACAGCCCTACTGGGTCGCAACCACCATGTACATGGCGAAAAAGCCCGTCATAGTGACTCGCTTTTGCGCGTCGCGTTTCGGGACCAGTCTGTGCATATCCAGTACCGGGTGACTTTCGTCATTATGGCCGGCATGACAGCGGCGACCGGCGATGGATAATCTGTCTGTCGGTGGTCGCCACTGTTTTTGGATTGTACTATGTTTACCATCAAGCATAGGGCAGTCACTTCGTCGTGCTTCAATAAAAAAAAAAAAACTTCAAAGTTAATCATAAACCTGTGTGACTGAAAGTGAAGAAAGAACTGAAAAAGTGTTTTGAAGTATTTAGTTTTTTTTTTGCGAATATCATGGAGGTTTTTTATCTAGAAAATTTTCATTCCATTTTGTATTATCGAATTAAATTCACTACAAATATTTTAAAATAGAATTAACTGAGAAGACAACAGGTGTATATAAGACGATCAAAGAAGTGTACGTTGTCGCAACTAAAAATAGGTAAGAACGGGTTAAATAAAAACGGTACTTTTCATTACTTCAAAACATAAAAGTTTTTCAATTAGGAGAGCTCTTTTGTGAGTGGAACACAGAGGTGCTTCCGTATTTAATTGGCAATAAATGGAAGGGTTGTTTTCATTTGTGTACTATAGGAAAACGTTTTGTCAGAAAAAACTGTTTGTTATCAAAATTACAAGACGATCATTTGCTATTAGGAACAGAAAATTCATTTTTTTTGGATAGTCTGATATTCTAAAGAAACTAAATATTACAAAAATATACCAGTACTGATTATATCATTGGTGATCGGCCAAGAAATAAACCATATAATACGCATATACAAACAACGAAACCAGAGTATACTTAAATTACACGTTTTTAATGTACTAATTTTATACATTAACTCTCTGTCCGCGTGAATTAGTTTTTTTTTATATCATAGGAGGCAAACGAATAGTGGCTCACCTGATGTTAAGTGAGCACCACCGTCCATAGACACTAGCAACACCAGAAGAGTTGCAAGTGCGTTGCCAGCCTGTGTTAGTAGGGAACGGTGAGGGAGAATGTAGAAGAAGGGAAGGGAAAGAGGTAGGTGGTCCTCCGGCACTCTCACTGGCCGAACGAAACGCAACAATGCAAGTATTGACACTTCACGTCGGTTTTCTGTGAGAAGGGTGATACTACCCCGGACGAACCGAACCACTCATGCTGAAACCAGTTATAGCTTCAGCGTGGCTCTACCACTCTTACTTTGGGTTAACGCTAACACGTAGCGGAAGCTCTCAAAAAGAAAAAAATATTTTGAATTATTCTTCATTGGTGCTTTACTTCTATTGGTCTTAGCGTGATGATATGTAGCCTGTAACCTTCCTCGATAAATGGACTATATAACACTGAAAGATTTTTTCAAATCGGACCAATAGTTTCTGAGATCACTCCCTACAATATCACCAACTTACCTTTTTTATAATATTAGTCAGCATTATTATTATAGTCAAAAGTCAAAACATCGTTACTAAGACAAAACCAATTATAAATATTCTTGATAGATATTTCAAGGTGAAGGAGAAGATAATACATCTGAAATTATTCATTCAATATAACTTACCCCAAACTCTAAAAATTGGTATCGAAAGCATTGCGAAGACCATCAGGTTCAAATACCTAGGGTCCGTGATACACAAATACAGATAGGCTGAGTAGGAGGGGGGAACATAGATTAGGACGCCGCTAGCTTGCCTACTTGTTTTTAAATAGGCAAGACTAGGGGTCAGGTAGGAACGTAGGAGTAGGATAGGATAGATAGGGTGGGGGGATTTGGGGAAGGAAGTGGTTAGGTGTAGGCTAGCCTAGGCCAGAGGGGCATTTAGGGAGGCCGTGGTGAGCGAGGAATAAACATCGTAAAAAAAAATCAGTGGTCGGGCGGTGGCGGGGGAGTTTATAACCTTTCCACTATTAGCTGAACCCAGGAGGTAAGGTGCGGGGGCCCTGACCTTCCATTGCACGGGTTCGGATGGCTGCTAGGCAGTCTTGCAACCAGACTGCCTCAGCGGAGTGCGGCGTGAGAAACGCCTGCCGCCGGGAGTGTAGCGGAGATTGCTCACGCAACCCCGAGGGATCCCCATAGTGTGGCGTAGATTGTCGTGGAGTTTTAGCCGGTTATATTCGCCGTTCAGGCCCCAATCCTACGTGGCTAGCACGTGGGGGTGGGCGGCTCAATTCGGGTTCCGCCCGGGAGCTTGACAGTCCATGAGGATTTTCTCTTCATGTTAAAAAAAAGGGTCCATCATGCATGAATCCGATTCAATCGACCAGGACATTCCGAATATGTGCCGTCTGGGCGAAATGGCGAGAGCTCACCGGAATTCTATGCGATCAGAGGATGCCGGTGAAATTAAAAGGCCTGGTGTACATCTTTGGCATCTTTCAACCGGTCTTGTTGTACGGCAGTGAAACGTGGCCGGTCCTAGGCTGACATGTCCAGCAGCCACATGTCACTGAGATGAAAATGCTGCGATGGATGTGTGGCGTAACGCGATTAGATCGCAATCGCAACGAACACATCCATGGTAGCCTTGGAGTATGTGACATTGTCGACAAGCTACAGGAGGGTCATCTCCGCTGGCACGGCCACATAAGTCGCAGGCTTCCAGACTACGTCGGAAATACATGTCTCAACATCACCGTACAAGGCCCAAGATCTCGCGGCAGGCTCTAAAAACGCTGGCTGAACGTGGTGAAGGCGGACATTTAGGAGAACAACCTCATACAACAGGATACCGAAGACCGGACAAAGTGGAGAAAGCTAAGCAGGAAAGCGGCCCCTGGCACCAAACCGGGAATACGCCAGGAATAACAAGAAGAAGAATATAACTTTAGATAATTCGTGAAAATATTGTTTATACTAAAACTAAAGAATCATGTAGAGAACAAATAAAAATAAATAAAACAGAAATCGGAATTCGATATCAATTTTAGTATTTAACATAAAATTTTACATTCTAAGCAATTTATATTAATTATTATTGCACTTGAGGCGAAAATTTCCATAGTATGATGTGCAGCCATATTTGGCATCGGTTCAGCAATGTCACACTTTGCTAACTGGAAACTCTCCAGCGGCAGTAGAAAGAATCGTCATAAGACGATCCGATTTATCGTATTGTCTAGTATAGTTTGTCATCTAAAGTCCTCTTGACATTCGTCTAATGAAACTGACGTTGTTTGATGTTAGTCTGCCAGTTCCAGTTGGAATAAATCGACAGTCGTTACTCCCAAATGCAACACAAAGCGATTATTGCTGTCTATTACGCAGAGCTAATTTCCACAATCAGTTGAAGATACCAGATGTAACTCCTTTAAATTCGTGTCGATTGTTAAGAAAATTACCAAATTTTGGCATAAGGTTTTCTGTTGCAAATAAAGGTAGTAGCTGTCAATCTGTTCCAAGCGGAAGGAGCACAGTAACGTCAAATAAAATATGTTCGATGCGAATTTGTTTACCATTTTATTTTTCTATCTATGAATCTCGTAACGTTCCAAATCATGATACCAAATCCCACAAATCACGTTGGCAATAGAAAATATTGTAAAATCAAACTAAGAATAAATTACAAGCAATATTTATTTTGTAGTAACAAAAATAATAATGTAAATAATATATGCATAATTTTAAATTGTGTTTCTATTATAGGGTTCAGTTAGTTTAGTTACTTAGTAAGTTTAGTTTATTTATTACAGCTTCAACTTGAGAAAATGAATATGTAATTAAAGCTACTTAAAGAGTATCCAAATGAATATTAATCGAACTTCTAGTTCTAATTACACTGCGTTCAGAAAAAAAAATATGAGCACCTACGTACTCTCATTAGAACTCTTTTTTGACGCTCAAATATAAACCAGGCCGGGCGTACTCTTAAAATTATAATCGATCTTTTTGTCTCAAGCCAACAAACCTCTGTTGTTCGGAATGAACACGAAATGAGATAAATCAATTAATATTTGTATATAGACTCACGTCACCTCATTTCATGTCCTGAATTCTATGGGTCAAGAATAACGATTTGCGTAATCGAAAAAAACGGTACGAGAAATCGCTACTGATGTTTTGAAATGATTCTAACCTCAAAAACACCATTAACCAGTTTTGCGGATGTAATGAGGTCTAGTGTGCACATTAGCCTTTGTAGTATATTGAAACAAAGGATAATGGCAATTTTATTATATTACATTCCATGAATGTCATCAGACATCGAAAGGATGCGAGTTAATTGGCCGTGAAACGACAAGGCAATATATATTTGTGTATCGATCTACAAATTATCATAGTTATAGAAAATGGGATGGTCGTTCACTATACTGAAGAATACAAATAGAATATGAAGTAGAATTGAAATATAATTATTACAAGCTATTTATAGAGTATTCTTATTCCTAAAGCGTCAAAATTTGTACGTTAATCTTCCATTAATATTTGTCATTTTTTTCATGATTTTAAGGCACTCAACGCAGCCGCCTGTTAGAGCATAATACTTAAGCTTTCAGGCCATGTCAACTAGGGATTTAAGTCAATTTAATATAATGCATATATTTTTGAATTTTTTAGCTTCCAAACAGAGTTCAAATATAATACCTTACATTCTTTCACACAAAGGGTACATTGAAGAATATAAATGGGGAAAAATATATAAGGAATGAAATACGATTTGATCATATGCTTCAAAATTGTATTAGAATTAGTTTCAAAACAAACTGTAATTTTTCATTGAAATAAAAATATACTAAGGACTTATTAATTACTAAGAAAAATAAGGATTTACAAAATGTTAAGTAGAAACGTCAATACGAAGTTGGCAAGTTCTATCTGAACCGATCCAAACTTCTTAATTAGCTCCGCCGAAGCAACTGTATTGATTAGATTCCAATTCAAACAATGAAAAGTTTTAATGGTCATTTTGTTCACGTCGACAGTTTCTTGAAAGATTTTGTATATACAGTTTACTTTGCGTTTTATCAGCTCAAATTGATTACTTGTACGTATTATCGTAGTCACTTATTAAATAATTAAAATGAGAAATTAATTCAAAGCACAGTAATAATATATTAAAATAATTTTAAACCAAATTATATATACCAACAAAATATTCAACACTCATAGTAATTCAATAAGAAATCCAACTGATCCATATAATCTTGATGACTTTTTCACATAACCATCGGGTTCTAATGAACCCGCTACATAAATCACTCAAATAAATAATGCATGTAGAACTTTTGGGGTGTAAGGGGTGTCGAGTAACATCTTAAGACTTGAGACACCCAAGCCAACCTCACCTGCACGGGGTGCACCCTGCTGATCAACGAACGAGGCAATGGCGATAGCGGGGTGGTAGGGCTTAACAGCCCGACTGGGTCGCAACCACCATGTACATGGCGAAAAAGCCCGTCATAGTGACTCGCTTTTGCGCGTCGCGTTTCGGGATCAGCCTGTGCATATCCAGCACCAAGTGACTTTCGTCATTATGGCCGGCATGACAGCGGCGACCGACGATGGATGATCTGTCTCTCGGTGGTCGCCACTGTTTTTGGATTGTACTATGCTTACCATCAGGTATAATGCAGTCACTATGTCGTGCTACAATAAAAAAAAAAAAAAAAAACTTATGATATTCCAAAAACCTGTGAATGATTTACTTTTTGTTTAATCTTTTCGCAATTACTAAAAGTAATGTTAAATTTTTTATATAAAAGAATGACATATATTTTCTGAATACAAAAATAATTAATCAACTTATTTTTTTGTTGAATCTAAATATACAAACACGAAGACAGATTTTTCGTTAATATCAGATTTGTATTCAGTGTTCTACAAAATGACTATTATTTCATGATTGAATAAACTCTAGGCTTTTTAATATAACAATCAGATGAACTTAGAGTTAAACAGAAAAAAAAGATCGTTAGAAAATTAATATTTACTTGGACAAAGAAACTTATACACTTTAATATAATCAAAATGTTAGTAGCACTAAACCTTAGAAAGCCACGTTAAACTGTCGCGAACACTAAGCTCAGACACTGAAAGTTATTACGCTGTCTTCTTAAATCCAGTCGGTTTCAAGAGAGCCAAAATACCTGTGTAATTGCAACTAATACCTTCAACACTTAACGTCCAGTTTATGTGGAGCTTTTATTTTATGATCGTCACTAAAGTGAGCAGATCCCACAACGTTGGGTACCTTATAAAATGAAGTCTTTAGGAACAAAGGTTTCAAGAGATGACATATAGTGATTTATGCGAGCCTGGTCTCCGAGCTACCTTTTGTGAGCCTGTCACCGTGGCGGTATTGAATGAAAAACTGCCTAGAATTTAGTACTTGGTGGCCTGATTCTTCTACATTTAGATTTTTTCCGTCGGCATTAGAGAAAATGCTTTGACGTTAATTTTTTTGATGTGTGGAGAAATGTTTCTACCTATCTGTAATTTCCAATTACACTATTTTTACAGTATCCAGATCCATCACATTCGTTTGTTTTTTTGCAAAAATTTGTAAATTTATTTGGAGATCACTAGAATATAGAAACATCTTTTGTTATCAGAATTCTAGTTAAGATCGAATTTAAAAAAAACTATCACTGGTTTTGATAAATTGAAACATGGGACGACCAGTTTCATACAGTTTCTAGTATTCAGATTATACCGGTATTTTACTAAATACAGTTTTTCAAAGTTCCCCCTAACTTATATAATAATATAACTTACTTGAACTGAAATATAACATTAATAATTTATATAAAAAAAAAACATAAAATATGTTCTAGTTAAAACATCAATTGAATTATACAAACATACGCGTGTTTCATTTGGAAAAGGAATCCATAATTAATCGTACACATATGTACGAGGCGAGCTTCACGCAAATTTGTTGCTTCAAAGAACTTTTTTTTTTCTATGAAAAGTATACAGCGCGGGAAAACGTGACGATAAATGTTCATTGGAGATTAAAGCTATCTACAGTCAACATCAAACCAGGACCGCTGTCTCGAGATATTAACGTTAGGTTAGGTTACCCTCCCATTGTACTGAATTATAGACTGCTCCTAGATTAGTGAATAGTACCTAGGTATCCGAGCTTGGATCGGTTGGTGAACACAATAATTACATTATTATTAGGTGTAAGTCAAACGTGTTTCTATTCGAATATTATATAGCGTCGCCTCACTAATTTATATGGTACCTGTTAAATTTATCAGTCATTGGTAGTAATTCAAGAACCACAAACATTTACAAAGTGGCACTATATGACATAGGATAGTTCGCATTAATTTTGGGACAAATTCCTACATATTAAGGTGTCCGTTAGTAACCAAATTAGCTTTTTTGATTCGAGTATCGTTTAAATCGCTAGTTTATAGAAAAAAATAATCCAATGCCGTTTAACTATGCCTTAATGACGATACTTTACCCAATTATTTAAGATGGGATATTTTAGAAATTAATTTCTATCATGATTATTCTATCACTTACCTAATATTATTAATTCCTTTTTTTCTATGGTCCCTTGGAATGGATAAATTTGGATATGGGTTTCAAAAATGTATTTTTTGTAAAATAAAAATTGGTTATTACCGTTATTTCTAAGTTTTTCTTTAAAATTTATTTCAATATATATACATTAAAATTTATCGCCATTCGGGCATGGTTAAACCCCATTGCATTTTCATTTTTTCAATGTTTTTAGGCTATAAACTAATAATTTGAATGATACCCAAGTCAAAAAGGTCAACTTGGTAAATAACGGACAACCTGCCACATAGATGTATCCAAAATGCCAATCCTTATTTAAATACAAATTTTGACACAAATAGTTAGAGTCGTTCGTAGGATACACGAAATAAATATATACATAAGAGTTGGTTCTTTCAAATTATAAGAATGCTAATGACAGAATGAGCTTAAACATTAATTAAAGAATAAATTCTCGATATAACAATGGTGGTAGCGCTTTTTCTAATATCGTAATTGCTTGTCATATTACCCACAGTTTCTCCTTTTTACTTTAAGATTTATTTTCTACTTCTTACTTATATAATTTCTACCATTATTAAAAGGCTAATTATTATAGAGTGCCTTGTAATGAGTATAGTGTTCCCACAAGACGGCGACTTCCTAAGTTGAACTTTTCCTGGAGTCTTTGCGACATCTCAGAATTCATATTTATTTCCATTCCTTCCCATTCCCTTAAGTTACCTGCAGTGAAAAATCTTGTTAGAATTGACTCAGTAGTAACGAAAATTTTACAAACAATGGGCACTTCACCTTGCTTTAAAATATTTAAAAATTCTTTACTGAATTTAGGCCCTGAGCAGGCACACATGAGCGTCAATCTAATACCGATTCAGAAAAAAACCCAGTCATCAAGAAAACCGGCAAGAAACTCGATCTGGTTTTATATTTTCGTTATATAGCGCAACACATTTTTATAGACATATATTCGTTTTTGAAGAATGCATAGAAAGAGCCGTCATTTCCAGACATCACCATCGTTCACATATTAATCCACCCTATAAAAGCCTCTATGTATTAAGACCCGCTTGACATGGCACTTGAACTTACTTTTACTTCCTAAAATCATAAACGCCCTCTGTATCCAATATTATTTAATACTAAGGTGGATACTACTTTGCACTTCCGCCTGGAATTGATTAACCACTACTACGTGTAACTACAACAAAAAGAAAATCAATTATTAATAAACTTTTTATTTTTTTATATTAATTATATTTTGTATAATTAATATAAATATAATAATTATCAATAAATTAATTAAAATATGTAGTAGATTGACGCGTAATCTCGATAATCGATTACACGTGTTTCGCTCCGTCACGGAGCATCATCAGATCGATGTTGACTCTTACGATACGAGCGGGCGAGTTTCTTTTTGTTGTAGTTAGACGTAGTAGTGGTCAATCAATTCCAGGCGGAAGTGCAAAGTAGCGTCTACCTTAGTATTCAATGATGGATTTCCGCAAAGTAACGCCTTCTTCAATCAACCAAATATTATTTAACCAACTTAATAGAAAAAGAATTTAATTCTATAAGGGATTGTATCAAAACGGACAACCCTGTAAACTAATTTGATTTATACACTATTGAACGTATACTGCAGTATGTATGAGAGTTAAATAAAAAATAATACAAAAGTCGATAAAGTATTTGTGCTGAGGGATATAGAACGGCCGTAGAATTCGGCTCTATAGTGAATTGCGATACCCGCAAAGCATTTATAATGCACGTGTCTACGGGGGAATCTAGTCTGGTTGTCATGCTATAGTGATACGCGCTAGCGATTACGCGAGGCATAAATATTTAAGAAGGTATTATAGACTGATCAGCGCCTATAAATTAATTAAAAACTAAAACTGCAATAAACTAAGATTAATAAATAAAATTCCCATTAGGAAAGATTCAGAAATAGTCTCTGAGGATATCCAATTCAAGAAATTTTGTTCTTCAATTCCTTGGCTCAGATTATTAATATAATTTATTTATTTTATATCAAAAGAGGCAAATGAACAGGTGGGGTCACCTGATGTCAAGAGATTACCATCGTCCATAGAAACTAGAGGAGTCACAAGTGCGTTGCCGCCTGTCTATGAACAAGTGGGAGGAGAAGGAAAAGGGGGCAAGGTAGGTGGGCCTCCACCGCTCTCACCGATCGAATGAAACGCAACAATGCAAGCATTGTTACTTCATGTTGGCGTTTTTATGAGAGGGTACTGCCCCGGGGAAACCGACCCATTCATTCTGAAACTACTAATAGCTTCAGCATGTTTCTTTCACCTACAAATTTAGCCGCTTGTTGCCTACCTAGACCTATGTAATACAGGCTCAGATTACAATACAAATTCTCATGTGACTTATCGTAAAGCGCTGACCAAGTGAAATGGTATATCGTGATATAACAAACAGTTACAAAAGAGTATATTCTCAATCGATCGGTTGAGCATGGAGGTTAATATCTTAAGTTTAAGTAATATCTTGGTTAATTATATTGTATGTTTTGTAAGAACAAATATTGCCTTTCCTTTTAAAAACCTCATACTGACGGCTGACGTAATTCGCTTCATCGTAAACACTGTGATAACAATATTAAACAAAATACAGAGGTAACTGTGTAAAAGCAATTTTCTATCCATATGATACGAACGTTTACCTTTATGGGAATATTATTTGATACATAACGATAAGTTTCTTCATGAGTCGAGAGAGCATCCAGAGAAATGGTATTTTCTCACCTCCCCCTATATTGCGTTATATGAGTTTATGTCATATTACCATGAATTTTTATATTCTCGTGTTTATTACAAATAAGTAATGAAATTTTTTATAAGCATACTGAAGAATAGTGAAGTAGTTTGTGGTGTAAGATGAGTTTTCTATTGGGAAATGAAAAAAAACTTAATTTTAATGTACTCCCTCTCTTCCTGGCTATTAGTCCCACATGCTGGTGGGGTCAGCCTTCCTTACTTTTCTTCTCCATCTCGCACTATCCTTGACGTCACATTCAGAAACATTGCACTCCTTCATTACAGCACCACGCCTTTCCAATTTGTTTTGGGCCTGCATGCATTTGTTAATTCAAATTAGATTAACTTAATTTATTAATTTATTTTCAGACGTGGGGCAGGGCGACACTGAGTAGAGAGGACCAGACAACTTGCAGTCGTTGCTTGGCCTGGATGAAGATGGTCGAAACTTTGGAAGACAGCGTCCATCAAGACCCAAATTCTTGGGACTCACTCCCATGCGACAGTAGGTCTTTACATTTAATTAGCAACGTTTTGTGACTCCATCCAACTTAAATACTGTTCTAATGTAATAAAATGTATTATCAAGATTATTAATGTATAAATTTGTTACGCTTTCACGTATCAACGACTTAAACGATCACCAAAAAAGAAAACTTAATTTTAATATAGGAATTTGAAAATTGGACCACGAAATGAAACTGTTCACCGAGATACTAAAATAGTGATATTGAAGCATACAGGGAATATATTAATATAAATCTATAAACTTTTCTCAACCAGAGAGGTTGACTAATACCTCTGTAAGATATTAAATGATGTATCTATGTGACTAGCCTTCTGGAAGCATCTGTTTTTGGCGACAACTTGGATGGCATCGACTTGTAGTGACCATATATTTTATTGAAACTGGGTTTGTTATAATTTTTTTTTATTTATATATATTGTAAATAGAAAGATTTTTGTGTAAAAAAATTATAACACACGAATCTATAAAGAATATCAATATCAAGAATATTCTATTTGAAGCTTATTATTTTACTATGTTGTTTTAAAACACGCATTTCTGTAGGCTAAATTTAGTCATTTTAGTATTTCACTGGAAATATTTCTAACACCAATATTTCAATGAACACACAGAAATAAATTATTATTTTGTTAGTTACCCTATATCAAAATTTAAGACTCAAAATACGTGTACGCGTTTATGAGATTCATATGAATGTACGCATATAAGTCTCATTAATGTATACACATATGGTTAATTTAGCTTGCATGAATAGTTTCAATCGATATGCCATATTACATGCAAGGCAACAGGCTGAGCTGAGGCGTATTCATGTTCCCTTGAGCTCGTTGTCATATAGCTGACTTCCTTAAGCGTTCGCTCAAAAAACCTGGGTGCAGCTGTAAAGGCTTGTCAAAATCAAAAATTCTTTATTCAGTTTAGGCCCTAATAAGGCGCTTATGAACGTCAAAAACTACCACCGGTTCGGAAACAACTCAGCCATCGAGAAGAACCGGCAAGAAACTCGATCGGGTACATTTTTTTTACATACATTAAATACATCATACAGCTTATAGTGGATGCACAGAGAGGAGTCAATTCCAGACATCACTATCGTTCATATACTGATCCACTCTATAATATCCTTTTGACATTAACACCCGCTTGACATGGCGCTTAAATTTGCAGTCCGGCAAATCGGTAACATGTTTTGGGACTTTATTGTAATACCTAACACTGTTACCTAAGAAACTATTAGAAGAACAGGTGAAGAACGAATAGCCTGGTCAAAAAAAAATACTGAGTATTTTTTTTAGGATTTTTGTATAAGTAATATAAACTGCTAGCTAAAAGTTTCTTAAAAATCTATTCTTACTAATTTAATTTTAAAATTTCTGCAAGGTGGATCAATCAGTACTGTATGATTTTTCTAATGGTATGCATCTTGCAAACCGTTTGTAATTTTTCTGAAGAAAATAAAAAAGATTCCAAAAATATTGAACTATAATAAAATAAGAGATATCGACTAATTTAATAAAATGTTGTGTCTATTAAACATAGGCGCTTCCTTTTCTTATTACTTTTTATAAATATTATTTTAGGAAGGACCAGTAAGTATTCTTTGCTATAGTGAGCAAATATAAAAATGATTTCGTCGACGAAAAAATATATAATATTCTAAGGAACGATGTTAAGACGATATTGTAACGAGATTTGCCGAGTTAGTACAAGATGTTAAAAACCTGTCAAGTATATTCAGTTCAGCAGTTTAGCACCAGCCTCTTTGGAGAAAGAAAATACAAAAAATACTACAAAACCTCAAAAAGGTATAGTTGAACATGAAATAAATACATAGCACAGTATATTGGATTATGAAAATTAAATATATCTATTCTTTTTCTTATTAATTAAGACATATAGTGCAACGAATGTTTAAGCAATTGCAAGTTGTTGTTCCGAGTCTTGTTATATTTTTTTTTTGTTAACTCTATGTATACCTGCACAGGAATTCATTAATTTAGTATAAAAATTGTCTTATTAATAAAAATATCACAAAGAAAACTCAGGTATGGTAAAATTCGTACCTAAAAAATTGTACACATACATACTTTAATTTAATTACAGCGGTAATAACTTTCATAATTTTAACGTTATATAATAGGATATTATTGTAATATCGTTTATCATAATATCAACAAAATACTACAATCAGGTTTAGTGTAAATACAAAATGACAGACCAAAGTAAATGTAAATAATGAATTGTGAAAAAGAGGCGTCAACTTTTATTACCTTACGGGGGAAGGGGGCGGAGGGTGGAAAATGATTGATAATGGAAAAACAAGGAAGCCACTAAAATAGCTTGTCATGTTTTATTCAAGTGGGAGCGATGGTATTTTTTTATGGTATCATCTATGGGGGTATTATCATTTCTGTTATCTTAAAGTAAGTAGCTTATCCTATTTGCCAATGAGATTACTTTCTCATCCTACGGGTAGTAGGATACGAAAATTGCGCCTAAATTGATATGGTCAAACATACAGCACTGTGTAAATCTTGCAATTATGATTTTTAAGTGTCTCCTTCTGGAATATATCTATAAATATATAGAAATCCAGTGTCATTATTTTTGTACACGATGAACTCCGAAATTACGCAAGCGTTCAACATGAAAGTTGACGTTTATATATAATTTAATGCAACTTGAGAGATAGGATAATTTGAATTTCGGTTAACGCCTCAATATTTTTTTATTACAAATTAAATTATTGTCAATGTTGATTATTGTAATTAATTGCAAGTTTAATCAGTGTCCAACAGATGGCGTTTTAAATTAGTTTGTTGACAGAAAACTGGATCGACTGTTATATATATATTATATATATATATATATGTTATATATATATATATATGTTATATATATGTTATATATATGTTATATATATATATATATATATATATATATATATATATATATAGCGCCAAATTTTAATTTCAAATTTCTTTTTTAACTCCGGTATTTTGGTACACGTGTTTTGTTAATCTATTTACTATGTATGCAAGAATATAATGGTTTTCTCTTCGGTACCAGAGATATCCTGATTTTTCATGTCAGCTACAAACAAATTCCTCGTAAATAAAATATAACTTATCAGTTAAGTGAAATTAATTCAAGTGAGTATATGAATATATTAATAGTATCTCAAACTATTTCAAGTAAAAATAAACAACACTTAAAAATAGAAGTCCCTAAGTCTATGAAAGCCGATTTTTAACGCAGTATGCGTTGTCACGCCAAAAGTCATTCTTACCTGCCGCAACAGACGTTTCATATCAAAATTCTGCTAAAAACAAACAAAAAACCATCCAGAAGCACCCCACTAAGCGATACCTGGGTCCCGGTTTAAATCATAACTTCCGAAACTATCTGAAACGAACAAAAACGGACGCGCACAAATTCGTAAACTCGAAATTACTGGATGCATTAATCCCCGACACTAGTTTCCCGGTAAAATGGGACGATTAATTCCACTTCCAGAATTCCGGGACAAATGAATGCCGGTCATAGGGACACGGGAAATGTTTTTAGCCGAAACTATAGACTATTATTTATACTGTGTAGATTTGTACTGCAAATCACTAAAGCTCAACAAAAATTTAATGTGTTTTTTTTTTTGTACTATTAGATGTATAGGAAGTTAGTTAAAATGGACAGTGTATAAATATTCCTCGTCACCTATGGGTAAGTTATTGTAAACACTTAATATTATCCGTGAAAGAGACTTCGGTGAATAAGACTTTGATATATGAGACTTTCTGGTTTGATTCCTTAATGAAGATTATTTGCATTGCATAATGATGGCAGTTTTTTTTTTTGCTCGACAAGCTATTGGCATGATTGGCCTTCACAGCTTCACCGGCTACCAGTATATATATATATATATATATAAGAGAAAACGCTTTTTTTTTACGTGACGATTCCTACCAGTCAACTACGACCGCACTACGTTAAAGAACGTCGTTGTAAACAAACAATAACTTGTTTACACAAGGTAGCGTGACAAAAGAAATCATTAACTATTAAAATTAGTCTTTCATCATATCAAAGATGAAAATAATTCCATTAATAATTAAAAACATCATAAATTTAAGGGACTTTGATATAAAAAAGTACATTCAGTGAGAATAAATAATGAAGCACGAAAGTATACTGTTGAAATATGCTGACGATAGCATCGACACGTGCTATACAACTTCTTTTAGGGTTGTAACTTTAAGATACAATAATAAAAAAAAACATTATTTTTCTGATTTATATTGATTATAGTTACGCTTCTTTGATTTACAATTTATGAAAATTACATCAAGCGTCAAAACCACACAGTGTTCTTTACTTAAAGTTCAGTTCGATGGAGCAAACCAAGACTAGGTATAGATGAATATTTTAGATGGAAAGGATAAAGATACTATTTTACCACCAACTCAGAATCATCATTATTAACCTATAAGAGTACCATTACAGGGTCATAAGCATCTTTCCGAAGAAAGATATGAGGGTAACCACCACTGCAGTCCACGACATATTGGCGATTTTAAGCTCTGAAAAATCTAGTTCTATATTGTCCCACACACTGTAGCCCTATAAGAATATTACTCAAATTGAGTTTTCCTTAAGATGTTTTGTTTCACCGGCAGCCGAAAGCGTTACCAATTTAAATTAGTAAGTACACGCAAATATCGATAAATTCATTGGTATACGCCAATCTGGAGACAATCAAGACAGGTACTTTAAGGATTTAAAGCAAATTCAAATCTACTTCTTTGCACACAAATCCTCAGTATTCAAAGTTTTCAGTGCCATTATCATATAGGTATATAGTATAAATCTTGTGGTAGCAAGACTGCGTTTCTGTTGTTAGAACTTTCTAGAAAGTTTTAGATACCTAAGCAATCATTCCTTGTTGTTATTTCTGGTCCTTGTAATTTGGTTTAGTTACGGTTATTTTAATGATTTAGAATATTTATTCTAACACCGTGTAACCCTAGTTTACCTAGTTAAAAATAACAGCAAGTCACGCTTACTTAACTGTAGAATATAAAGACGTGATTTGTCACGACACGCGACCGTATCCGCTCTCGGGTTAACTATGACAATGAAAATATTGACTCTTACGCCTAATAATAATTAGCAGAAGAATGGCATAAAAATATTTTTAAAAAGAATTTTTTCATCGCCTCTAATTTTCGTTGAACTATTGCATGTCGCATTACAGCCGGCGCGCAGCCGCGGAGTAGGGATAAAGTGAAAAGCGCTCGGCAGTACAGCCGAGGCCAATATGGCGGCGCCCATGGGTCAATTTAAAGTGTTTCAATGATTGAAATAAATATTGTGCTAAATTTTTACATGCGTCTATCGCTTGGATGATTGTATTTATTATGTATTCCGTAGTCCAACAAGCAGGTCGAAATTAAAATGTATAGTTGGATATCTTGACTACAATTAAGTTTCCTTTATCATTCCTATTTTCTAACTATTAAGTTGAGATTAAATACGCGATTTTGATACTCTAAGTCGAATTCCGAAAATATTTCACAATGTTTTTCCATTGTGTCATGGAATTGATAACACTTCATCTAGGCAAACTTTCAAAGTGGAATATTGTGGCTATCAAATACAGTTAGCGAAACGCAACATTAAGGGTTTGGCTAAAAAAAATCAGCTTTAGTGTGTTAATTAGTCAATCGAATAACATTACGTGATACAGCAATACATAAGTGACTGTATTATACCTGAGCGTAAGAACAGTGTAGTCTTTTTTATACTATATTAGCAGACCCGGCGGACGTTGTCCTAACCTGGTAATAAAAGAATATATACAAATCATATACCTAAACCGTCCCCGTGAATTACTCAATCTACTGGTGACACTCGTCTGAAAATCCGTTCAGTAGTTTTTAAGTTTATTGTGAACAGACCGACACATCTATACTATCTATACTAATATTATAAAGAGGTAAAGTTTGTGACGTTGTGATGTTGTGGCGTTGTAGGGGGTAATCTCAGGAACTACTAGTCCGATTGAATAATTCTTTCAGTGTTATATAGCTCATTTATCAAGAATGGTTATAGACTATATATCATCACGCTAAGATCAATAGGAGCGGAGCACAAATGAAAAATGTTTCAAAATCGGGATGTTTTTTCCTTTTGAGAACGCGAACGAAGTCGCGGGCAGAGGCTAGTATCTAATATTTTCCGATAAGAAATATATGTAAGAGTTGTTGAGATATATATGCATGGTACACATATATGAGAACAAAAACTCATACATATATGAATAGTTAGTTAGCTAGGTCAAATAAGATAGGTCGCGAATTGCATGTAATAGACAACAGCCAAGCCGAGAAGTGCCGTGTACCCTTGAGCTAGTTGCCAAAAATAAAATCGGCTGAGTGCCTTTAGCGCTCGCCTTAGTAGTCCGGTGAAGCTGTTAAGACCTTGCTAGGTCAATGACGTAGTCAGTTTCAGAAAAAAAAACATATTTAATACGAGGTAGAGGACAAAATTTTATACTGTGTAATGATAAGCTTTACCGTTTGACTACAATTTAATCTGATGTTCAAAAATGATGTGGTATAACATATCAAATACACTAATTGTAGAGGAATTTGCCTCATAATTGCAGCTACTGGAATATATCAACATATGCTTGAAGACAGATTTTAAGATTGAGTATAGTAGCTAGACAGGCTGTCTTAGAGATAACCCTATCACCATGCTATGACTTTGTCCATTGTTTTCCTACACTACCCGACTCAGTTTTAAAGATACGAACCTATTTCCATCGATGCTGTTTCCGAACACGCTATCAAATGATCCATCATCTTTACAATTCAATCCAAAAACGAATGTGACTTTTGATAGAATTATAAGCCATTGTCTATCGCTAACGTCATGCTGGTTAGTAAGCCTCAAGAACTATACTGAGGCAGCTAGTTGGCTGAATTCACTATGACTGGTTTATGACTATATACATTAGGGTAGGGATTAAGTGTTTATACTTATGGAAAACTTGTGTATGATAGTCCAGTTAAGTATTATACACACTGATATTTGATATTTTAATCTTGATCATATAAAAATCCAGTGTTATGATGTTAGTCTATGCTGAACTCCGAAACTACTCAACTGATCTATAAGAAAATTGGCATTTATGTATAATTCGGCCCAATTTAATAGATAAGATAGTTCATATTTCGATTAATGGCCTTAATATTTCTTATATACATATTAAATTAAATGATTGTCAATGTTGATTATTGTTATTAATTGTTAGTTCCGTCAGTCTCAAACAGATGTCACTTTAAGTTACTTTGTTCACAGAAAATAGTAGCACCGATAATTATAGATATCTCATAGATGCCGCCACGTTTTAATTTTGAATTTCTTTTTCAATTACAGTTTATTTTATGGTACTTACTACGTAACCTCGCTTTCTCTGTATCTAGTTTTTAGGCCGACTTATTACTCCAGAATACCAAATTATTTATCATAATTTTAATTTAACGTTTAATAACTAAGCCACAGCAAGTTATAAGCACTTGGTTTAATGCAATCACGGCGATTCGGTTCTCTTTATCACCCCACTTCATTTTAATATCGCAAAATATTGTATAATGTTTTGGCACCAAAATGAGAAAATTCAATTAATAATTATATAAAAATGAGTTTATGACGGTATTTTAGTCTGTCATGTAGTGGATTTTATGGTTTATTCATAATCTTGTGTTATTTGACTCTATATTTTGTAAATTTGGTGGTGTTTTACATAATATAGTTAGTTTATTGTGCATAAGTGAAGTGAATGGAAAATAATACCACTGAGCATGAAATTCTGAGATGCCACAAAACTCCCTGGAAGGTACTAACAAGGGATCCACCATCTTGTTAGAAGATTGATTCACACGACGCTTGATATTGAAATAATCGTACGACGCTTGTAATGTTATTGACTACGTGACAATGGCAGTAATAATCTAAAAGATTGATTGCCAAAACTAACGTAAAAAAATAAATATAAAAATAACAGATTCCAAATTCAAATGTATTTTGTTTATTTTTAATGGTAGCAGTATTTATAGCCAGACTAAGTAATATATATCATATTATGTAACGAGTACTCTAACATTATGTCGAAGGAGAATGTATCATAATAACTCTGAAGAAACTTTTATGTAAATCCCAATACATAATCATTTTTCGAAGAATACAATATTATATATTTATCAACAACTATTTACTTCGAAGTAATGAATGTGTTCTGAACACAAACTGTAATAAAGATACACTGTGAGTACAAATTAAAGTCAGAACTCTTTGAGTTATGTCATTCAACACAATGTTGGTTAAGCCGATGGGAGTTTTATTGGCTCAGGAGTTTATTGGCGCTGATGCAGCGATTCGTTGAGATTTTATTAGCTTAATTTTTATGGCGACTGCATGAAATTTGCATGAAAGAGATTTCTGCTATTGATTCTATCGGGTCAGCTTAAATTGTGAATTTATTTTTAAACTTATTTTGCTTACATACATTATTTGTATTAGCTATAGCGTAGGTGGTAGAGCCACGCTAAAGCTATTATTGGTTTCAGCATGAATGGTTCGGCTCGTCCGGGGTAGCACCACCCTCTCACAGAAAACCGACGTGAAGTAACAGTGCTTGCATTGTTGCGTTTCGTTCGCTCAGTGAGATCGCCGATGATTCATCTCCCCTCCCCTCCCCACTCCTCTCCCTTCCCCTTTTCATTTCTCTCCATTCCCCCAAACATAGGCAGGCAGCGCATTTGCGACTCCTCTGGGGTTGCTAGTGTTTATGGACGGCGGTGATCGCTTAATAACAGGTGACCCACATGTTGGTTTGCCTCCTATATGAAATAAAAAAAAGCTATTAAGATCATAGCCTTATTAATAATTTACTAGATGTTTTTTTTATTTCAAAAGTGGCATATGAACAGGTGGATCGTCTAATGTTAAGTGATCATCATCGTCCATAGATACTAGCAATAAGCTCCTGATAAGGAGGGCTGCAAAAATATTGCCAGGCTGTGCATGGAGAGGAGGGGAGGAGAAGGGAAAAGGAAGGGTGCGCAAAATAGGTGAGCCTCCGGCGTTCTCACTGTCCGAACGAAACGGAACAATGCAAGCACTGTTACTTACAGTACTGGCAACGCTATTTTTCTACATAATAAACTGTTATAGTCGTATATATAATTTAATTTCTTTTTTTTTTCCATTCTTGTAATAATGCCAAAATATCGATTTTTTTTGTTGTTCTTTTTTTTTAGTTTAATTATTTATAAATACTTCAAAATAATATACTATTAAGTAAATTATTTATCTTGTATTATTTTTTACATGATCTTTATTGTTCAACTACGGCCACCTATTTCTGTAAATCGATAGTTACCTATGCAGAATTTAGCAACTATTTAGTTAGATATTTGATTTAATTAATTATAGAAATGAAACTAATATCTTTAATATCACTCGTTCCTTGATTTAATCTAATATTTTACCAATGATGCCTGTTCTAACAAACATTAAAAAAAAATTGAAATGTATTTTTTTACTTGTACCTAGATGCCTACAATATTTTTTTCCATAGAAATCAAAAAAATACACCCACGTTACATATACATTCCTAATAATATATATAGATAATTCATTTCATGCGAGCCTTATTAATGTAGTAATAACTAAAGTAACCAAAAACTGACCTTTCATGGTTCTTTTAGATATGCGACCACTAAGTGTTGGAATGACATACCTCCTCCTATTCGTAACCTTACACTAGATCATCGTTTTAGTTGTAAAAAACATTTAAAAGACCATCCATTAGCATGGCAAGCGTCGCATAAAACTTAGTAAGTGAATAAATTGGATAATCTGGTTACTCCATATGACCTCTGAGTTAGTGTGCTGTCGTTTGAAAATTGTATATATTGTATTGTGTGTAGGCAGTACTAGATTATATTATTTAAGGCGTGTATAATATTAATTTCGAATCGTAATGTAAATACGTACGTGTATTTGTATTTGTGTATGTTGTTGTGAATGTCATAATAATAAAAAGGCTTTGTCTGAAAACCAGCGCTGCAATGCTTCCACATGCAAGCCTGCAGCTAATGCTGAGACAAAATCTTTTTCACCTCATGCAACACGTCTCACTTTAATTTGTGTTTTTTGTGTATTTACATATAAATCTGTGTTGTATGTGATAAATAAATGTATCTTTCTTTTTTTTCTAAAAACGGCAATAAATCCTAGGAACAATACCAGAGCGAAAATAATTGTCAAGAAAGCATCGACATCTGCCTACCTACCACATACCAATCTAACCTACCACTTATTTAAAAAACGCATTGGTCAAAGTAGAATGAAATTCTACAATGAGTCACAATGAGTTTTTGGTGAAGGAATAGATAGTCTTCTTCTTCTTAGCATTATCCAAGTCTGATGCTAGGGTCTGGGTTCATGCATAACTTTCTCCAATTTACCCGATCTTCGGCATGCTTTTGTGTAAGGTTTAAGCTGTAGGTTTAAGTGTCACGTCAAGCGGGTTTTGGTGTCAAAAGGCTATTATAGAGTGGATAATGTCTGGAATTGTACCCGATCAAATTTCTTGCCGGTTCTTCTCGATGATTGGGTTGTTTTTCGAACAGGTGGTAGTTTTGACTTTCATAAGCATCTTATAAAGGTCTGAACTGAATAAAGTATTTTTGATTTGATTTCAGTTTTTTTGGTCTGCCGCGAGACCGTGAGCCTTGTACGGTGATGATAATGAAAGGATTTTTTCTAATGCCGTCCTAGCTGGCTACCACCGTCAAGTTGAAAATCTGACACCAATTAATAGTAAATATTTTAAGCTGCTATATTTGGGAGCCATATAATTGCCTTATAAGCTTCGTGTTTTAGACTGTAACAGCATTTGAGATCAGGTGAGTATGTAGTCAAACGCTGAACCTTACAAAAGCATATATAAAAAAAACATTGCGTGTGTCATCAATGTGTACACGCGGAGTGATTGAAACTTCATCAACTTATTTATACATACAATAAGAATATCAATCTAACGTATCTGAACGTTTTTACTTTTTGTAAAAAAAAATCTTGGATCTAGGAATAAGTAAAAAAAACCTTGTCACTTAACTATACATTTACTCATTTTTGTATACTACTAGACCCAGACAGACACTTATACATACTATACCTTACGTTTAATGCGTAATGTTTTTTTTTAAATGCCATAACAGGTTTCACTTCATAAACAAAAACCAAATTTGTATAGAGTCTAGAGACTTGTACTCTCCTAACGACTATACCAATTATAATACTTATGAAAACAAATGAAACAGATGTAGGGAATAATATCAATTGAAATTAATACAAAAATTTTCAAGTCAATATTGAATATCGAAACAAAGCAAGATCTCAAGGGCTTCGGCTACAAGTTAATTCGTGAACTGTAATTAACGGAATCATCAATCACTCGTGGCTTGAACGATTGTGTTTCGCTTTGAACTACACGGCCGTTAACAAGAGCTCCCGACGGTTTTCAACCGGGCGCAATGAACAGAACTTTCCTGACCGCAACACGTCTTCAGGGCAGGACGAAAGCTATTTTCTTCCATTGATCCTTAACATTATTTGAGTTACTTCATAATTTGGATCTTCAAAATTACTCCTTTCTGTGTAAATAGAAATTGATATAACTTTATGGAGAAATTGGTTCTCAGTGAAATATGATGTCTAGTAGTTTGGTTTTAGCAAATACATATATTCGTTATTACATTACTTGCTCCTTGTTTAGATATTGGACAATTAAATTCCTAATATTATTTACGTCAGTAGATTTACGTATGTGAGGAATGGGATAAATGTTGGATGGACGAAATGGCGAAATGTGTCTGGGGTAACTTATGATCCACGAATGCCTTTGAAATTTAAGGGGAAGATTTATAAAAGTAATAAGACCGGTCATGCTGTATGCATCTTAGTGCTGGGCTACGAAATATATGGATGATAGAAAATTATATGGGGCAGTGATGTGAATGTTAAGGTGGATGTCTGGTATAACTACAATATATAAGATTAAGAATGAGTATATCAGAGGCAGTTTGAAAATAGTACCAGTGACAGAGAAGTTGAAAAGTAATAGGTTAGCATGGTATGGGCTTATCATGATTAGGGATGAAAACCATGTAACTAGAAAAGTGTTGAGTATGATAGTGGATAGATATAAGAGTAGAGAAAGACCGAAAAAGGTATGGATAAACTGTGTGACAAATGATATGTCTATAAAAGTTGTGAATACTGAGATGAGAGATTGGAAAAAGAAAACATGTTGTGCCGAACCTACTTAGGTGGGATACGGATAATAATGATGATGATTTACATTAGAGAGAATAATAATTATATCGTATTGAATCCGAATAAAAAATACTGTGCCTGTAAGTGACCTGTAAAAACCCATATACTTTCTGCTCTCTCATCGTGTACCCTCTGTATTTTATTAAATTGTTTGGATTACTACAAATTCATTACAGTTATATTGTCTACAGTGGAAACCATATTACACTCCTTTTTAAACAGCTTTATATCATAGCCATATAGAAAGTTGATCCATCGGTGACTTTAGTAAATGTGTATTTAGATTTTAGAGTTAGGCAGTCGGCCACTACGAGTTTGGAATTGTGGTCAGAACATTTCGTAAATTCTCCAAAAACACTCCCCATTGTATATGCGGTGAAATACACCAAACACCGGATTATAAATATTACTTTTAAAAAAATGTTTTAATAAATTTTTAGATTATATAATTGTATGATTTTAAACGCATAACACATTTCTGTCAGCAATGTGAGCTGTGTCGGTTTGATTTTGGGTATCATTATAAAGAACTCTTTCATAAATTATAATTAATTATGCAACTAATAGATGCGAATGCGATATAAAACAAAATTCATTAATAACAGAAGCAAATTTTTTTAATATTTAATACCACTGATCACAATCAATTCTCGTATCTGCAAATGTTGCATTACTATATTTATATTCAAATTTTCAGATATTTTAAATTAACCTGCCAATTGTACTCATTGAGATTAATGTCTAATACATATATTTGTATGTACCAATAAATAATTTTCCTTTGAAAATTTCATCCAAAAACGTTACAGCGATCTGTTCATATCAAATCCTCCAAGGGATTGGAATAGTTCTAGCCGTTCAGTTATCCATTGAACTGTTAACGAAGCGGCCGCTCTGATTGATTGATCGTTGAGCTGTCGCGGACAAAATCCTATGCGAGACTACTGTCTATTGGGCCGACAAGAAAACTAAGCCCGAACAAATAGCTTGAGAATTATTCAACGTAGAAGTATTTTTTACTGTCCAATTCCTTTTGTTTACGATCCCAATAGGAGATTCAGTATTAACTTTTTATAGAAAGTTTTTAGATAAAAGAAAAAATAGTTTGTCATATGTGGTTTAGAAATCATTACTAATATTATAAATGTGAATATAAGTTTGTTTTTTTTTACACTTTCATGGCTTAACAACTCAACAGATTATGATAAAATTTTACATTTTCAGAGAGACAAGACGGACACAAGGTACTTTCATCTAAACAAAAGTACTGTTCCTAAGTGAAATCTACATTAACGCGAGCGAAGTCGCGGACTAAAACTAGTATGTTTACATAAAATATTTCGTACTATAACCCAATATCAAACCTATAATATAAAATAAATATACATTGCCATAATAACAATCAATGGTGTATTATTTCAAGGTGGATATAGATGTTACTCATAAAATAATAAGTTACAAAACGATCTATTTGTTTTCTGTTGTTGAACCTGAAACCTAAATAAAATAAAATAAATGTTACGGACGTATTCGCCTTAGTTTAGCTTCATAGAATTTACTTCACAAACCTTTAGAATCCGGGTCGCCGAGCTTTCTCGATATATTCGAAAATTTCTTCAAGCATACAGATTTCCGGACGTTGAGTTTTGTGCAATCTAGGTCGACTAAATATTTAGTTCAGCCTACAACCTGTACAGGTTTATAGGTTAAAGAGATTTACTATGGTATAGCTTGACAGTTTCTGATCCAACGTGCTAAGGAATACCGCAAAGAAAATACGATTTTGTGTTGTTTATTAGAGTTCAAGTCTGCTCCTGCTTAATTTTGAAGTGGCAATTTTATTATTCGCGTTAAGCAATTAAACAAAAATTGTAGGGTAAAATTTATGGATCACCGATGACCTTGACATGCTCGTAAAGTAAGGCGCTTGCACCATTCTACCAATGCATAGTATAACGACTTGTGTATATATAATATTGATATTTTGTATTGAGATTGTGTAACCCATCATATGTAACCTAACTTTATAAAAATTTATATAATTATTGCTTGGAGTGTCGATAGATGTGAAAAACAAACGGCTGTGAATAGTTTTTATTTGAAAATTATGAAATTTAAATAAATTAGTTTAAAATTGATTGAAAAATGAAGAAGAAAAAACTGTTATTCCATTGCTTAGAGTTTTCACTTTTGTCAGTAGTTCTTCTGACTGTATTAATTTTTTTTATCATTAAAGGGAGGAATGAAGAAGCAGAATAAAAATAATCAGTTTTCTAAAGGTATATTGCAGACTAACACCGAATAAAATTCTCCTAAAAGTCAAAATACAACAGACAAGAAATCTTTTTTAGTTTTGTCACATTTCTTACTTTCAGGAAAGACTAAAGTGCTGCTTTAGATAGATTTCTTGATATTTTGTTGTATTTTTTTTTATTATGGTATATATCGTTATTAATTATTCCAATTGCGTGAGTTTTCTATCTGGAGTGAAGCGTGGTTGTAAATCAGTATTTAAGAAAAATATCGTTTGTATAGCAAGTGACAAACTTTTGAATTTGACATCAAACACAAGACTATAAAATTGATTCGAAAACATTGCATTGAATAAACTAAATGAAGATAATCCAATTTTGATTATCAAAATAAAATGCTTTTTATGTAATTCAAAACTGCCTGTTAGTCTGAATTTATTTATTGTTAACTAGTAATTAGTATGTATCATGTAGGAGTTTTTGGCGGGATCCTAGTTTATATTGTAATGAGATTTATATATTATTATTAATTTCGTGTTATTTGATTCTATATTTTGACTGACTGGCAGTGTTTTAAGTAACATAATTTGGTTATGTGCACAAGTGAATTAGATGGGAAATAGTGCCACAGAGCATGAATTCTGAGTTGCCGCAAAA